>JACEGR010002332.1:0-132563 GCA_014170235.1 Listronotus bonariensis | reverse complement strand
CGGCATCCTTTCAGGAGCGTAATCCTTGCATAAAAATAAAGGGGCAAAAGTTCCTATAAACATATGGCCGAAAATGCATAGTAAAGGGAGCTACAACCACGAGAAAGTTACTTTGAAGAAAGTAGGGTTTTTTTATTTAATATCTTTATGATTAAAAAAGGAAGTTTTGAAACTTTTCAAGGTTATATTTTAGTGGCCGGTACACTGGTGAAACCAATTTTTCGCCTTGACGCGCTTCTAAGGGTGGTTTTAAGGTGTAGGGAATAAAACCCTCACACTAACTTTTCCCCTTTATAAGATTTTTAACTTTTTGATAGCTTTTCTAGAAGGGAGATTCAATGATTTTTGCCAAAAAGGTTACTCTTGCCTCAAGTCAACGAGGGCAATAGTTTTCGAGAAAATCGCGCGTAAACACTTCAATGCAGGATTCAGGCCCTATTTTCATTTGGAAAAAAAAATTTTTTTCAATTTTTAAAATAAAGGCTTCTGTAACACTTTCAAACAAGACGAACAAAAAGTTCTTATAAACATAGTAGTCTGAAAAATGCTTTTCCTAGGGAGCTACGCCCCGCTTTGAATGGGACACCCCTAAAGACGATGTTTACTCAACAACTTTTAAACTTGCTTTACAATCAAATTTTGAAAATTGCAGCATAAGCATTTGATAAAGATTCTCAAATTCAATATTTTAAAATTAAATTCATGGGCGTCACATGCGGGAGATGGCAGGAGGTAAAAACATCCCTTTTCTTTTTACTCTTTAGGTTATTGTGATTTTTGTTCTAGTGTTTTCTAAGAGTGTTTTCTGAAAAATTCTAGAGTTTTTTACGTAAAAAAGGTACTCTTAGATTGCCGGTCGATAGGGACGTACCATTTTACAGAAGAAAATCGGCTTTGAAAATTTTATGATTTGAGTATGTTTATTTTATTGTTCAAGTAAAATCTTCACATATTCCTTATCGTGTATATTTTTTGAAATGGAATTTGATCAAAATTGCTAGATACGCGTTCAAAAACGAAGTTGGCGGTTGTTTTTAGCGATTAATTTTATTTCTGGGCTGTTTTTAAATGCCATTGTACTTGCTTTTGTCAAAGTGAAATTAGTTACTAGAGTGTTTTACAAATTATTTAGTAATAAGCAGGACATTGCCTATGATTTTGGTACTTTGGGATAACAGGTTTAAAAAGCTAATATGAATTTTACTTATCAAGAACAAGCTGACATTCACATTATGTTTGGAAGAGGGCATTTGGTGATTGTGTGGAAGCAGAGACGGTTGTATGAAGGAGGCATTTCCTAATCGACAGAGTGCCACACCGTACGGTTTTCGCAGAGTGAGACCATGTTAAGGGGAGGAAACAGGTAAATTCCTGAATTTTGAGTAGCGTCACATAATGCACCTACTTACACATTTTACTTTAGGAAATTTTAAAAAACAGGAAGTTGATGGGCGACCACAAATGCCAGAACCTAGCATTAGAGAAGAACGAGTGCTAGATCGTAGTGAAGAAGATCCATCTTCAGTACCCGCATCATCGCAAATCAGAGAAGGGTCCTCTCAAGTCAACTTATATGGAGGAATTTTGCTACGAGATGTTACTCTACCCCTTATCATATTCAACGGGTTCGGGCTTTGGAAGAGCGAGATTTTTCATCCTCCGTGTACAATTCTGTAATTGGCTAGGCGACAAACGCGTTGCTGATGATGAAAATTTTGAGAAAAAAAATTTATTTGACCGACGAGCCGGCTTTACAAGAAACGGAATTTTCTGGTTTTCACACACAACCACCATATGGGCGGATGAGAATCCCCATGCTGCGGTGCAGAAAAGCACATCAACAGCGGTTTAGTTTAAATGTGTGGGCGAGAATAATCGATGGACATTTAATAGGACCCGTATTTATGCCGCAACGACTTAATGGACCAAATTTACTGAAATTTTCTACAAAACGAATTACCACAAATATTAGAAAATCTCCCACGTCTATTACGAGCACAAATGTGGTTTATGCACGACGGTGCTCCCCACATTTAGTCTTATCGCTAGGGATCACTTAAATAATGCCTACCACGAAACCGTTGGATAGGTCGTGGGGTCCAGTGCCATAGCCACCACGGTCTCCTGACCTAAACCCCCTTGATTTTTATTTATGGGGGCACTTAAAACAGGCTAGTTTATTCTCGCCCAATTCCCGATATTGATGTTCTCAAGGCAAAGGATAGAAGAAGGATTTCAGACAATTAAAAACAACCCAAGAATTCTACGACGATGTGCACCGCAATCTAATAAAAGAATAGCAGCTTGTCGGGACGCTAATGGTAATAATTTCGAACATTTGCTCTAAATTGTTAATTAAAATGTTAGTAAAAAAGTGTGTTTTTATTTTCTATGGCAATGCGGATTAATTTTCATCAACATACTCAAATCAGAAAGTTTTTCAAAGTGGATTTTCTCGTAAATGGTACGCCCTTTCGAATTGCACTAAGAGTACCTTTTGACGTAAAAAACTCTAAATTTTCAGAAAACACTAGAACAAAATCACAATAACCTAAAGAGTAAAAGAAAAGGGATGTTTTTACCCCTTGCCATTCCCGCATGTGACGCCCATGAATTTAATTTTAAAATATTGAATTTAGAATCTTTATCAAATGTTTATGCTTTGTACACCAATATTCAAAATTTAATTGTAAAGCGTTTAAAAGTTATTGAGTAAACATCGTCTTTAGGGTGTCCTATTCAAAGGGCGTAGCTCCCTTAGGAAGCATTTTCAGACACATGTTTATAAGAACTTTTTTGTTCGTCTTATTAAAAGCTACAAAGCCTTTATTTTAAAAATTGAAAAAAATTTTTTTCAAATAGAAAATAGAGGTCAATCCTGCATTGAAGTGTTTACGCGCGATTTTCTCTGAAAACTATTGCCCCTAGGCGACTTGAGGCAAGAGTACCTTTTAGGTAAAAATCATTGGACTTTTCAGAAAAGCTATCAAAAGTTAAAATCTTATAAAGGAAAAGTTAGTGAGGGTTTTATTCCCTACACCCTTAAAAACCACCTTAGAAGCGTCAGACGAAAAATTGGTTTCACCATAAAAGTTGGCCACTAAAAAAAAATATAACCTTGAAAAGTTTCAAAAGCTTGCTTTTTTATCATAAAGATATTAAATAAAAACCTAATTTTCTTTCAGTAACTTTCAAAGGGGTTGTAGCTCCCTTAATATGCACTTTCAGGCCATATGTTTATAGAAATTTTTGCCTTATTTTTATGCAAAGGATTACGCTCCTGAAAGGATGCCGCTTACTTTTGAATCACCCTGTATAGTGACATTTAGCCGAAATCGGTTAGGATTAGCGACAATAACCAAAAGTACTTAATTTTAAGTTAATAGGGTAATTGTCTCGATCTCGAATCTAAAAAAATTTTAGTCAGAAACGTTTTGTTTTCGAGATATCCGTCATCAAACTTGAAAATCAAAATATTCTCTTTTTACTATATAACACATAATATTTTATTTATCAGCAAAAAACCTTTTAAACCCCTTTTTATTAGTTTTATCTTTTTTATATTAAATTACAGACTTTATTTTAAATCTAGTCAAAAGCTTTACAAAAACACCACATTTTATATATCTATCCTTATTACTTTTTATTATTATGCCTACCTACCACACTAATTGTAAGCTGAGACTGTAGATGTAATGGAAATTATATCCAGATTTAAATGGCCATATTTCCAAAACTATTAAAGATAGATATATCAAATGTGGTACTTTTGTAAAGCTTTTTAAAATAATTTTTTAATGGTGACATGATATACAAGGGGCCCCATTAAAAAATGTTTACCTCTTTATTTTTCTTGCGCTTCTGATGTTAATTTGTTTCTTTTTATGCCTAAAAGTATTAAACTTTTATACAGGATGTTTTTTCTATCCTTTTTGGTTATAGTTAAAAGTAGGTGACAAAATATAAATGAAAACCCTGTACTGAATGAGTCGTTGTAAACTACAATTCTAAAACCCAGAACGCGATGGTCAGACACACTGATGACGTTGCGTTCGCCGTCAGACCATATACCAAATGTAAAAAAATATATTTAATTCTGACAAAAAAATTGCGTTTTGTGTATTTTTTATATTTTAGAGTTTTGTGTATTTTTATATTTTAGATTAATCATATAAAAATAAAGTTTTTTTAAATCTTGCTTGGTTTAATTAAAAAAGAAAACTTTGAAACATTAGTTAATTAAAATATAATATAGGTTATATACAAAAAAATGAGAATCTCCTCCTTTTTAAAGTCGTTAAAAAATTAATAATACCGCATTCAACATATTTATTTACATTAATTATTACTTATCACACCCTCATTATTTAGTAATTATAAAAAAGTTTAAACAAAATATGAAAATAAAATAATAACTAAATATTAGGAATTATTAATAATATATATTTATGTGTGCCACGCTATATATATAAATTTTAGGTAAATATTAAAAAATGTTTTTAAATTTCATGTTAAAAAACGCAACTTGACGCAATTCGTTAATTAGTGTGTTATTTTTATATAAGGTAAAATTTTTGAAAAATAAATAACATTTGGTCAAAATGATTAAAACATTTAAAACTATCTCTTTAATAATTGTGCTACTACTGTATAGTTCAAACGCGAAACTTCGTAAGTATTAGTGATATTTATAAAATTAATTATGTTTATCTAGTTACAATCCTTCATTGTTTAGCTTGTGTCAGTCCACAAAGGCATGTTGTTTTTTGGACTGACTGTCCGCAGGTGTCTCAAAAAGTAAAACAGAACTGCGTGGTGCCGTTTAAAAAATATGCTTAATTTATCGTTTACTACATGAATTATATAAATCAAGAATTTGAAAATTGGTTTTTTGAAAGTTTATTTTCTTTTCGTTTTTAATATTAGTGCCTGGGACAGCAATAAAATAGACTTTATAATATTAACTTTTTAAATACCTATTTAGGGGATTCCTTTTGACGTGTCTACCGCGAATATTGATACCGCCTTATACGGAAGCGGCGATTTAACCAAGCCTGTCAATTTTGACACGTTTCGGGTGTCGGACGGGCTAACGCTTTACTTTTATTGGTCGGAGAAGTTTACCACAATTTTTACATGCAATTTTTAAACATTGCACCAAAATTGCAGTGGTTTAAAGTCACGAAACCATAAGGCTCAAAATTGACATGTTTCAGGTATTGGACTAAGCGGTTTCGTGACTGTAACCCTTAAGGCCACTTTCAGACGGGCGACTTTTTGCAGTCTTGCGGTTAAAAGTAGATCATTTGTGGTTGATTGTCGCTACTTGCAGTTGTCATTTAACAACCATGGAAAACGCGATTCCTTTTCATACGGGCGTTTTTTCGACTGCAACCGAACTTCTGCCGCTGATTGTCGCCGATCCCGTCGACTGACTACACGTTAGTTACAACTACAGTTGTAGTCGAAATTGGCGACAAGACGCCGATATTTTTGTAGTCAACTTCGATTGCAAAAGTCGCCCGTCTGAAAGCGGCCTAAGATTTTGGCACGATTTTTTAAAAAATTTCATGTGAAACATTGTGATAAACTTGTTCGACAAAAAATGTGACGCGATCGCACAGTCCGCACCAGAAACATGTCAAAATTGTCAGGCTGGCTTAAAGCGTCGCTTCCATATATAACGGTATGAATATTCGTGGTAGACTCGTCTAAAGGAACTTCCCTAAATTGGTTTTAAAAGGGTTATCTATTATTATGAAGTTCATTTTATTGCTGGCCCAGGCACCATAATATGCATTCCAACTAGAATTTGTATTTCTTATTCAGAAATTGTATATATGTGCTTACCTTTTTATTTTTTTATTCATGCATATTTCTCAAATAAATGATATTTTTCCTTTTGGCATAGTAGATTTTTGCTGTGGATGATATATCTCTTTATTATTTATGATGTGGTAATACGTAGAAAAAGCGGACGATAGTGGAGTTTTCTAGACGATACGTAGCCGAAGCCAGCACACATGAATTTCCGGAAATATGCTTTTCCTACGAGTTGTACGTACTATTTTTCTCCGATCAAAATGATTCTTTAAATTTTCGTCTTAGGTAGCATAAAATATATTTTTTTAATCGACAAATAAAACCACTGTCTTTTACCACTAAATGTTCTTTATTCCTATATTTTTTTATTCAAAGATTCAGGGACATGTTTCGACCATAGGGATGGTCATCATCAGCCTAAACACAACCTCAATTAGTTAAAGAAAAAAACCTTTTTTTTTTGTAAAATAACTTACCAATGCTTTATTTAAGTAATTCAGTTTGTGTTTAGGCTGATGATGACTATCTCTATGGTCGAAACATGTCCCTGAATCTTTGAATAAATAAATATAGAAATAAAGAACATTTAGTGGTAAAAACATTGGTTTTATTTGTCGATTATATGCAACGCCACAGCACTATGGACTACTTCTTCAATTTTTTTTAGTGTATTAAATATTAACATCACAACTATTTAATGTTTGTATATTACGTTACTATGGTATTTTGGTATGGTATTGCTGATTGACTTAGATGAACGTCAACAGTGAATATTTAAAGCAAAATTGAGCGTCCGGAAAAATTATTCCTGGCCTAGGCTAGGAACAATTTTTCGGACCGCATTGCTTGGTAACGCCTCCTACCAGCGCTACCTACAGCAATAGTGCATTTTGGAAGTAAGAGAACTGACTGGAAATATGTAGATTGCTGTAGAAATAATTATAATATTAACCGCCTTCAAAAGAGAGGAGGTTCACAATTCGTCTGGATGTTTTTTTGTGTGTATGTTACGCGACTCGTCAATTTTGGACCGATTTTAAAAATTGTTTTTTTAATTTAAAACAGTGCAGTTCCGCGGTGATCCCATAAAAAAATTAAGTCAGTATCGCGAGAGAGAAAGGTACTAGACCTATTGCTTTCTCTCTGCCGTACGTTGTTCGTGCGGCAAAGCTACCTCTAGATTGGTATATGCTCAGATATAAGGGGTTCATTCAGAAATGACAACCCTGGGGTAAAATGTAACCTTTTACCGAACTAAAAGAGATATTGGTAGTGATTTTTGGTGTTTTTTTCCGATATAATAGTAATAAAAATAAAGTAGAAAACGATAGAAAACGAAATATTAACTATAAAGCCAAAAATAAACACCTAACAAAATAAATAAAACCTACTAAAATGTTAAAAATAATAAATAAATAAAAAATGAAGTCAAGTAATAACATATACGCTAAACTAATAATATTAATAGGCAAAAGCTTTTTATACTATAATACCATATTATGTTATTCCCCGACTTCGTTTTTTATTATTTTTTTTATTTATTATTTTTACCTTTTTAATAATTTTTTTGTCGATTTAATTTTTTAAGTGTTTATTGTATGTTCTGTCCACTTTTTCCAATAAAATTGAATTTTCTTATTGTACTTTGTATTTGCCAACCAGAAAAGTTTTTAAATGCAATTTATTTTATTATACTTTAATTAAATTTTAGATGATGGCTTTACAGTTTGCAAAATAAAAGAATCCAACTTACAATCGTGTCTTGATGCTGCCATTGAAAACGGTGTCAAATTTATTAAAGAAGGTAATATTATAACTAAACAGCAAACGGGGTAAAAAGTTATAAATATGAGTAAAAATATTATTTTTTAAGAAATTAGATCTAGATCTCCATAAGTTAATCATTATGTGCTGGCAATTTCATTACATACATAGGGTCTATTGACCCATCTAAACTAGCACTTGGCCTAAACCACACTATCAAAAAACCACCCAAAAAAATACCAAAAACTTTATAATACAGGTTGTCCGGAGAGATGATGCCAGTTCTTCAACAAAAAAATATAAGAAATTGTGTAATGGATATCAGTCTCATTTTTTGGCTCACTTGATATGTACCCAACTAGGACCAGTGTTATTATACTAATAATATTTTTGCTAAACTTTAGTTTTTTGGGCTATTCGGCCTTTGTTGTAGATTTTGTATTCTTGACGTTTCACCAGCGCGAGTGGTTTGCATCCTCAGAAGGTTCCTAGTAGACTACTTGCATACTACTGTGTTCATTACTACTGTGGCATTACCCGTGGCAGCTGATAAAACAAGGATGTCTTTACCTTTATTTAATTCGCTTATGACTTTGGATTCCTTCGGTTTTAAGTTGTTCTTCGGCACTTGAGCTTTTTGTAGAAATTTTTTGATGTTTCCGTGCAGATCTTCTGAGGTTTTTCATCTGGTAGGTATCTTATTGCCGCTTTAAGATTAGCTATTATGTTTTCGGTGAGTATTTCTTTTGGTGTAATCGCAAAGTTTCCGCCTTTTGCTAGAACGGAGATTTTATCATCCGATAAGTTTCGGTCGCTTAGATTGACAACTGTCCTGGTGATATCTAATTTAGGTGTCGGATTGGATTTTTTTGATATTTTCTCAAACTTCTTCTTTTGGCGTTCTGTGCATCTTTGCAATTCATTTTCCATGCTTCTGTATGAAATGGAATCTATTTTATCTTAGGAATCTATTTTATCTTAGTCAGTTCGGTGAAGAGTGTTGCTTAATTGGTAAAAATGGGAAATTAGTTTGTTGTCTATTTTCGCCAGTTTCCTTCTGGTGTTCTGAATTCTTTCCCTGAAAAGTGCTTTTTCTGTCCTGCTATAAATTCTGTGAGCTTGAACAGATTTAATAACAGGCTTCGTTTTTAAAAATCCGGGAATAATATCCTCAGCTCTACATCGAGAAAGGAAAGCCAAAGAGGATAAAAGCTGGGCTTTCTTTTTCTAGAGTATTTCGATTGTCGATGTCGGTGTAATTTAGATACTTCCTCCCCATAGAGGCGACGAATATACTATGTAAGGCTTTCGCGGCCATCCTCTGCTAAACTTAAGTTTTTGGGCTAATTTGGCCGTCGTTGTAGATTTTGTATCCTTGACGTTTCGCCAGCGCGAGTGGTTGGCATCCTCAGAAGGTTCCTAATAGACTACTTCCGTAGTACTCTGTACACACTATTTTAGTCTTTATTAACGTCCCAAATAGTCGACTACATTTTATTAATATGCCTATTAAAAAAAAACTTACCTTGTTAATTTAAAAAGGCACCACTCCTAATATGTTAGAGCCAATAGAAAATTAAAATAAACACACAAAAATGTGTAAACTTGGTTTCTTTTATAGTTCGCCTTATAGTCTTGTTTTAAAGCAAATTGTGTCAGCTCTCTAGGCGTGGAGAAAACAAGCCCTAAAATCTAATATGCAAGATGAGTGATACAAGTGGTACAAACTTTTAAATGCTATTAAATTACCTTTTCAAACCATATGCTTAACTTTTTGTATACATAGTACTTTTAAAAAAATTTAAAAAAAGTTTAGATAAAAAGACTTAAAGACATTTTAATTATTGTTAAAAAACTTAAAAGACTTTTTAAATATTGTATTGTCATTAAAGATATCAGAACTATTCTACAAAACAAAAATAATAATAAAGCCCTGAAATAAATTTTCATAAGTATCGAATTATTAGGTTCTTGAAAGAAATTGAGGAAAATTTAACTATAAAATAATGGATAATATGAAAATCTATGAAATAAAATATTTTTACAATTAGGTACTATATATGTTTTATTGCACATTTTGATATTTTAAATATGCATCTTTTTAATAGTTTTAGGTAAAATATACTAAACAAAGGAGTCAAAAGTATTTTATTTTAGAAAATGCAAATCAATGGCTTTTAAGATTTTAAGGGTTTTGCGACTAGATTAAAAATAGGCATATAAAGTGTTTGCCTTTACATATTTTTGCAGTTTTTAGATTTTTATAAGGGGCAGACATTTTAAGGGTAGCACATTTTTAAATTGGCACCTTGTATACCAATTTTAAACTACCAATAGACCGAAAGGTCTTTTCTGCCAAACTTCAAACCCTTGCCATTCAAAGAATAATAAAAAGTACAAGCAGATTTTTTTATACTGTATAAGCAATACTTAGTTAAAAGTATATGGGCCAGTAAAGCAACAACAAAGGATGCACGATTAGTCAAGTGCGAAATGTTTACATGCCGGAATTCACGTTAGACTGTCTCTTTTCCCCACATTGATTATGTGTATTATCATTTAATCCTCTATAATTAACCTCGTTCCTTTTTTCATATATCCTAAATTGGTAGCACATTTTAAAAATTTAATAATATAATTTAAAATACAGGGTGTTCGAAAGATGCACGGCCAAATTTCAGGAGGTGATTCCTCATTGAAAAATATGAAAAAAGTTCCTATAAACATAGGTCCGAAAATGCATAGTTTCTAAGATACAGGGTGACCAACATTTAGGTTCAACATTCACCTTCTTTAATCTTCAGTTGACCTTCACTTTTTAATGTCATTAGATAGTCCTTAAAAAGTTAAGATAGGAAAGTAAAATTAATTTTGCTCTATCTTTAACAGTTTTTGCTCAGTAAATCGTCAAAATTCAAAAATTCCGTCCCAAGAAACATGCAATAAAGTGGTTTTTATTTTTTTTCAAAAACGAAGCAAGATACAAAAAATTTCAAGAGATAAAAATGTTGTATTTTCAGTTAATTCTAAAAAAAATAAAAAAGTTACAAAAAGTCAATGGCGTACATTTTTTTACAATTATTTTCGATACGATGTCCCGTGAGACGACACTGGACTTAATAATTTTAATTTAATTATGCCTAACTTTGGCCCTTATTACTAGAAATAACCCTGAAAAATTTCAAGAAAATCGGTTACAGGGTATTCAAGATAATTACAAAAACCTATTTTATTTAAAAAGTTTAACACCCTGTATCTTGGAAACTATGCATTTTCGGACCCATGTTTATAGGAACTTTTTTCATATTTTTCAATGAGGAATCACCTTCTAAAATTTGGCCGTGTATTTTTCGAACACCCTGTATAATAGAACAAAATTAAATTTTATTTGCAGTTTGGTACATTATTACTTTACATTAATTGTTTTTCTTTGAATCTCCAAATATATACTTACTAATATTATAAAGTGGTAAAGTTTTTTACTTTGTTTGTTTGTAGGGGCTAATCTTCGGAAATAGAAACCGATCTTAAAAATTATTTTACAATCAGAAAGCTACACTACTTAAAAGTGCTATAGGCTATATTTTATTATGATTGAAGTTCAGGGAAATAATGTAATTAACGCCCGACGAAGTGGACACGGGTCGGCTAGTATGGTATATTTTATTAAAATAGCTTTCACCTTACACACCTAACCTTAGTACTTATTCTCATTACCGTAGGTACGGGTCCCAAAACCGAACAGTTTTAGAATAAAAATAAACTGTATTGTATATGTATTTAAAAATAGTTTATTCCCTTGTTTTTCAATTGGCCGATAAACATGTAATGACAAAATTTTGAAAATGAATTTAATCTAAAACAAACAAACAAAATTATTATACTGTGTAAGGTTTTTGCGGCCATCTTCTGCTAAAATTAAGTTTTTGGGCTATTCGGCCGTCGTTGTAGTGTAGTGGTTGGCATCCTCAGAACGTTCCTAGTAGACTACTTGCGTACTACTGTGTATTGTGTACTGTTGCAAATTAAGCTTTGCAATAATTAAAAATAAAAATTTTAACCCCAAACCGCTGCATTTTTATCTGGGATTTCAAGCAGAGCGCTCATATCGGCCTGCTTTCTTGTAAATTAAAAGTCCCCGACATGACCGACCTTCTAACAATCACAAACCCCAGTTTAATTAATTAGAATTTTTATAATTAATCGATCGAAAAATTCTCGGGCCGCAAATTCTGTGTCACGCAAACGTTTTAAAATATTTTGAAAAAACTTTTATTATAGGAAAACTACTGAATAGATTTTCTTCCTAATTTTTATACTAATAGATCTAGGAATTACCTATATTTTGATATCTCATTTGGCTTCCTAGGGCTTTAAATAAAGCCAATATAAATTAATTACTGGAAAAAATGCTCCAGAAAAAGCGTCCCTCCGCTGGGAAAACCGCTGGGAAAATTTTATTTATATAGGGTTTGGATTAAGGTTTGGGAGTTAGATAGGGATTTATTAAAGCTAGATTTTAAGGTATCGCAAAGGGTTCTACGTTAATTGGGTCGCGAGTAAATTAAGATTTAAGGGTCGCGACATCAACAAAATCTTCAAAATTTGCGATTTTTTAAGGGCCGTCGCGAGATTCATTTCGGGGTGAAATAAGCTGCTTCGCGATTGGTCAGAACCACTTTCTAGGGTTTGGGAACCCGCCGGAAAAATATAAAAAAAAAGAGATTTTGTCTAGACTTAGTTCACGTCACATCGAGACTTATAAAAATCTCTCAGCATCCCTAAGTGCGTTTTAGGCCTCAATTGCTGATCGGTGCGCCTGTTAATCGTTCATAATATACCCTAGACTTGCACATACTAGGTGAAAAGAAGGATTAGCACTTGTGAATTGGCCATTCTATTTCAAAAGCCAGTTGGTATTTGGTAGAATTTCCTTTTCTGAAGAAGTAAAAAACTAATTAAGAAAATATCGCGACGCGGTTTAATTAACGGGTGATTAAGAGGTAAAGAAAGTCCGCGGAGTACGTGATCTGCCTACGACCGTACTCAGGAACTGGGATAGTGCTCTATCGTTCCTAGGTAAAAAGCTTTCTTCTGAAAATCCGTTTCTAAGTTTTTCCGAGCCCCTACGAAATTCAGCTGGTCCATAATTGTTGGTCAGTCCGGAAGATTAGTTTGGGATAGATCTCAAAAAACTACTCAAAAACCGCCAAGCCAATCATAATTTCTTAATTGATCAATCTGTTAGTGATTTTGCTCCAGAAAAGTCAAGACCTGGTTCGCACGCCCCGGCACCTACAGTACTTTCTATTCAAAGACATTAAGCTTTGCTGATTTTGATTTTTACTAATTAAAAGCCGTGCAGTCTGAAGAAATCAGATAAATAACTATAAAGTTCCTGATTGGAGATTTTTTTAATTAGTTTGTTAATTGTAAAAACTTAGTTAGGAAAAACTCTTTTTTCCTGTATTTTATTTTTATGTATTATTTGTTAAGTCTTTAGTAAGACATATAATCAGCTAAAAATCTTATTTTATTGTAATTAGCCATTTTAGTGCTAATTTTAAAATTAAAATTTTTATTAATTAGTCTTTAGTTTCTAAGTGTTAATTTTTGTATTTCTGAAGATTGAAAGCTTCTTTATTTTGTGTTTGATTACACTTAAGAGCCGTTTTCAAAATTCGTTAATTACTTAGATTGATTACTTTTCTAATTAATAGACTAATTTAAATTTTATTTAGTCTTAGACTAAACTGGATTAATAACTTAGCTATCTAGAGGTATAGCTCGTTATATAAAAGCAAAAAGCTTTCAATTTTGTTTGATTTTGATTATTGTTATTGTGTTATAAATAATTAACACAAAAAATTAATTCAAACAATCAACGATCACTCGTTAATTATATAAACAATTAACCCAAGAGTGATCATATTATAAACACTAGAAGTGAAACCCGCCACAAAAACATTAGTGCCGCGATAGTGAAAAACAATTAAAATAAGCACAATTAGGACTTTTGGTGCTAAAAGTTTTAGGCATTAGCAAAGCTAGTTTGCTAGGGCGAAATTAAAATAATTAGTTTATAGAGCCATTGTATATATTAGCTTTTAAGTTTTCTATTGTAAAGAGCTCTATAAAAACGTAAGGACTTCCATTCTTATCCCCTTAAGGACCGACTGTCCAGAAATTTTGTTCTTAGTGCCTATTCCATATATATAAAAATTTTCTTTGTTAATTTCCATTATGGAAAATAACTTTAATCCAAGCATGCATCATTATTTATCAGAGGCTAATTTAGCCCAAACAAACTTTACTCTGTCCGGCACGACTCCCCATTTAAATAATTCCAGTCACATTGGGGCGGCGAACACAATTCCAGGTTTGCCGGGTTGAAGGCGGGTTTTCCCCTCATCCTATGGGATGAGGCCTCTTCAAGAGGCCATAAATGTGACTGCTCCCGATATGACTCATTCCTATGAGTCAGGCAGCTTCTCAATGTTAAATGGTTTAGCTAGTTATCAGATTTTTAAGGCCGCCACGCAGGAAGAATTCCAAACAGGAACGTCCGGGAATCCGGGAGAGGTTGCTAAGGCAACCCGGTCTGGACCGGTAGGACCAGGTAGGGTAGCAGATCAGGTAAAATTTTTTGAGACGCTTAGCGTCGCATCTGATGACAGCCTCAGTGGGGTGTACCCATTTAGGCCGGCTACCCCTGGATCTAGTAATAAAATAATTCAGGATGACAAGCTGCGTTCGCGGCGTGATCCAGACCTTTTAATATGGGTAAATCGACCTACACGGTCAAAGATCGCGTCGCGCATTGGCAACAGTACATATATACCTATTTAAAATATCCAATTTTGCAATAAAACGTAGTACCTAATTGTATAAAATATTTTATTTTTTAGATTTTCATATTATCCATGTATCCATTATTTTATAGTATCATTGTCCTCAATTTCTTTTTCTTTCTATAAGAATAACCTAATAATTCCTTACTTATGAAAATTTATTTCGGGGCATTATTATTATTTTTGTTTTGTAGAATAGTTCTGATATCATTAATGACACCTCAATGTAAATTTATGCTGTATTACCGCCCACAAAATAATGGACAATACTTAAAAAATCTTTAAAGTTTTTTAACAATAATTAATATGTTATATTGTAAGTCTTTTTATCCAAACTTTTTTCTAATTTTTTAAAAGTACTATGTATACAAAAAGTTAAGCGTATGGTTTGAAAAGGTAATTAAATAGCCTTTGTATCACTTGTATCACGCATCTTGCATATAAGATTTTAGGGCTTGCTTTCCCCACGCCTACAGAGCTGATACAATTTGATCTTTGATTAAAAACAAGAGTATAAGGTAAATTATAAGAGAAACCAAGTTTACACAATTTTGTGTGTTTTTTTTTATTTTTATTGGCTCTAACATATTAAGGGTGGTGCCTTTTTAAATTGACAGGGTAAGTTTTTTTTTAAATAGGCATATTAATAAAATGTAGTCGACTATTTGAGACGCTAATAAAGACTAAAATACTTTACAATTTGATCAAAGTTTGTTTAATAGTGTTTAAATGCCTAATTTATAAATATTTTTAGGGTTACCAGATTATAATTTACCTTCACTAGATCCATTTCATACATCTTCGCTTACGGTGGCCGCTGGATCAGGCGTAGTAAATTTAGTTCAAAATTACAAGGATATTGTTATTACGGGATTCACAGATGTTACTGTAAACGCATCTGAGTAAGTTCTTTTAAATTGTTGAGTAAGTTTTTTAAAAAGGCTCTCTAGTAATTTTCGGTAATTGTTTTTTATTGGTCACCACGCAAATTTTAATGATTTCTGGCATACAGGGGTTTTTGGGGCGCTGATTACGAACCTGAAAAAAGAATTATGGTCACCATCTCTACTGCGATTGAAAGTGAAGCTTTGCAATATAATGAGAAAAATGTGCAAAATAAATAAAAAAACAAATTTTAAAAAATGGTGCGTAAAAGTCAACAAGTGCATGAAAAAGAAGGGAGAATACCGTAAACTTAAAATAGTTTTCTAATTAAGTTTGATAATGAACGGATTCGTAATCAGCTCCACAAAAACCCCAGTATGCAAATTTATCACGTGGTGTCTAATGAGTTATGAGTAAACAATTACCTAAATTTCTACTGGTTGACTATTATATACTTTTACATAATACAGTGACCGCCAAAGAGTTGGCCACATATAGGAAAAAATGTATTTTTGAAATTATTTAAAAACTTCTTTTGACATTTACCCCTGCTTGTCCAATAACCGAAAAATCAATATGACCATTCGATCTATAGGCGGCGGTGAGGGAAATAGTTAATCAAAATGAAATTAAAAATTTAAAAAGTTAGGTTAGGTAGCATAATATCAAAAAAAAGTTAATCAAAAAGTGTTTAAAATTTAATTTTAAGTCGATCTGCAAACTTTGAAATACTAATTTAAAAAAAATACAAAAGACGTTTTTTCATTTTTTTAACCAAATTACAAATATTAGGTCTCTTCGTAGAGAAATCACAAACTAGTCAGTGCCAATCAGGTTTTACAAATATTGCTGTTTGCAACCGGTCACCTGACTAAATAATAATACCCGATTGGCGCTGCCTAGTTTGTGATTTTTGTAAAAACAAGGCTATTAACTATTGCTCTCTAAAACATTTTTTAACTATTAAGTGACCAACTAGTTCAATAAATATTCTTTGTGTATTCTTTAACATCTAAAATAATAAAATTTAAAAATGAGATTTATCAGGTACTCGAAGTGTGTACACCTGTTTTTCTGAAAGCTATATTAGGATTTTACAATTTAAATGTAGTAGGCCATGTCTAAATAGACCATTTAGTTTTGTAACAGTAACCTAACCTATTTTTTAATTAAACTTAAAAGACAATCTCAAAAATTAAAGCTCATATTGATACATAATGAACATTACAAATTGTCTACCCTTGTATAAATGTGGAGTGTAATATTTTGGCACTTGAAACATCAAAATTTCTTAGGTCTGTTTTTTTAACAAGGTAGATATTACGCGTCAAATTTTATAAGTTAAAATACCACCAACTCTTTCTTTACGGGAAAAAATAGAAATTGTTTTAATTCACGCGGACCATTATAATTATACAAGAGAGACAACTGCGGTTTTTAACCAAAGGCATCCTAAAAACAAATTTCTTTTTGGGGGTGGCAAAAATCATAAGAAAATTTAAAAGGACGGGTTCTGTAGAGAGTTGTTTCAAAATTTCACACAAAAAAACAGCAACAGATGAGGAGAAATCCCTGGATGTCATTTTAGCATTCACGGAAACTCCTCAGATAGGCATCAAAATTGTTTCTGATATTACCAATGTCAAAGAAACATCGGTAAGAAGTATACTAAAAAAATAATTTCTTTCCATAAAAAACCGAAATTTGTACAGTTAAAAGAAAAAGAGATTACAATGCTAGGTGTGTGCATGGTTTCAAGGAAAATGATTTTAGATTTCCAAAAAAAAAGCTACTTTTAATTTCAATGGAACGGTCAGCAAAATTACCGATGGTGCAGCAAAGATGAGTTTAGTTTTAAGAAAAATGTTAGTGCGGTATTTTTAATAATAGATTTGTAGGGCCCTTTTAGGAAAAATTTAAATGCGGAAACTATTTAAATTTTTTAGAACACAAAATTAAAATATCTATTTTTGGACAATTTTCCGCTTGCTGGAAAGAAAGTTTTTTTTGCAACAAGATGGGAACAGCGTTCATTCAACTGTGAAAATCAAAAGATTGTTGGACCAACATTTTGCTGATCAGTGGATTATTGGTCGTTACTGCGAAAATCCCTGGTCTGAAAAGTCACCGGATTTAACGCCGTTGGATTTTTATGAGGATATTTAAAAAAAAAATGTTCCCAAATTCAGCTCATTTAGAAATATTGAATACTTGGAGGAAGAAATAAGGCAGTGTGCGAATCAAATAACTCCAATAATGTTACAAAATGTTTTAATATAAGTACATTTAAACGCGAAAGAGGTCATACGGATTTTTTTTTATTTTTTCATTGTTAAATTTGTTTTATTGTTTTAGGGCATAATGGACTTGTAAAAAGTTTAAATATTTAAATAGATATGGATTTTAATATTTTGGACTTACTAGTAAACAATGTAACAAGTTAAAGTAAAAATTAATAAAATTGTTATTAAAAAATTAGTACTGCAGCATCTCATTTTTTTTCTTCTTTTAAATAAGAAAAAATAAACAGAAAATATTTATTTGAAATGGTTGGTCATTTTACAGTCATAAAATGTATAGTATGTAGAAGGCAAATAGTTAATTTGTATTTTGGGTAAAAAAATAAAAAAACTTCTTTTTTTTTTAATAGTATTTTAAAGTTTGCAAATCGACCTAAAATTAAATTCTGAACACTTTTTTCAAATTACTTTTTTGATATTTTGTCACCTAATCTAACTTTTTAATTTTTTTATTTCATTTTCATTAATTATTTCCCTAACCGCCGGCCATGGATCGAATGTTAATATCGATTTTTAGGTTATTGCACAAGCAGAGGTCCTAATTGCCAAAACATTTTTTTTTCAATAATTTTAAAAATAAAATTTTTTCCATATGTGTTCAAATCTTTAAGGGACACTGCATAAAATAAGAAAATTAAAAGTGTGCCTTTAATATTTAGCCAGATAAAAGATGCAATTTTTTTAATCGGTTTAATAGTAGCAATATAGTACATGTAGCATTCTAGTTTTTAATTACATTTAAGAATAAATACCTTAATGTTAAACAAATAACCATCCAACCACGGTGGCGTAGCTGGGTCAACAGAGGCCCTAAGGCAAAAAACTAAAGTAAGGTCCTAATCTCTAAAAAAAGGGTCTCATGTAATAAAAACAACTTTATTTAATCATTTCCATAAACTGACCACCCCAAAATATTTTGAGAGCACAAAAAAGACCTTACGTTTTTTCACCAGCTTTCAACATTTTCTGTTCACTACTAAGCCCTAGGGTCCCCCTCAACTTTATTTTTTTTATCTAAAATGTCCCCTAACGGACATACAGGGCCTAAAAAGGCCTACCTGGTTATTTAAATTTAGCGGTCTTACCTTAAAACCACTTTATTCATCTTTAATTAAACTTTAGGAGTCCATATTAAGGACAGAGTATTATTTATGACTTTAAATTGTTGTTTTTCATTTCGATGATTTTAGCCTCAATTTCAAAAAGAAGACTTTAAGATTTTCAACCATGCATCCCCTTTTAACACAAAAATCACAGTATGATATAAATGGCAAATTAATGATGATGCCAGTTCACGGTTCAGGACCATGCAGTGTAACTTTGGGTAAGTAAATCAATATAATTTTTGGTTATCATAACCAAGAAATTTAAAACTTATTTGAATTCGTAAAAAATGGATTACTTAAACATATTTTGTACCTATTTTATTGAAATGCATAGAAGGGTATCTACAATTGTTTTTTTATTCATAAAAAAAAGTTTATAAGATATTTTTCACAAACTACATAAAAATAATTTAATTTAATTGTGTGCAATCTAGCATTCCAATATATAATCATGTAGCTGTTACATTAGTGGTAGGTGGTAGGTATTCTTTTGAAAAATTATCGGTTTCACTTTCACAGTTCTATCACTTGCAAGTGATCATGATCATTTAACCTATGGCAGGGACAATTTAAAATATTAATAAACATTTTTTTTTTTATCTTTGGACAATCCACGAAGGCTGGAAAGTCAAATACAACGTACCGTGGGTGTTCCAACCAGGTAAGAGGAAGTTTGTTAACACGGGACTTAAAAACTTGAAGATCGTGTGAAGGAAAGACCTCCACAGCAGCAGGTTCCACAGTCTAGAAAAAAAAAACTCTAGGGATAAAAAGAACGAACGGAAATGGGAAGTTCTGGTCTGTCCAATTGAACTGTGGTGCAGATGCATGATGCACACCACGAGTTTCTCTGTTGGGAACTGCAAGAGGAGGGACTATACTGGACACTCCGCTTGAGCAGAAGCCGTAAAAGTATCTATAGAAGAGTGATATTAGATCTCCCACAAAGCTCGACGATGAGCAAGAGAAGGTCTTTGAGGCAAAGGATCACATAAGACGAACAGCCCTTTCTTGAATGGCATCAAGAATGCTGAGAGTTGTGTGGGGGACGCCATTCCCCTGGGCAGACATGAGTGGAACAATATTCCAGAGGTAATGAATTTGGGACACATACAAAGTGCATAAATTAGAAGCGGAAAAATACTTTTTGGCTCGAAAAGAAATCCAAGCTTTTGAAGCCGTTAGCGGTATGGTAGATACAATGTGTTTATGCCAGTTAAGGTTATTCTCAAATGGACACGCTCACAAGGTTAAATGTGTCCCCTGCTCTGCAAAACCTGCCTCTCAAGCAAGGATGAGTGTTTGATGATTTTTTTTTCGCGATACAGGAACACGATTTCACTTTTGGATACTAAATTGAACGAGATTTTTGCGCCCCAACCATCAAATTGAGATCCTGTGAAAGAGATATCTGCATCGCTCTGCGTTTGCTTTCCAAGTCAAAGGCTGGAGAACCTGAAAAGTGGGAGTGAAGGGTACTATCGTCAGCATAACTATGAATGGGATTGGTCAGGAAGAAAGAAGGTCGTTGATGTGAAGAAGAAACAAAGTTGGTGCTAGTACTGAACCCCAGAGGCACTCCGGCATTAATTTCTGGAGAGCCAAGAGCAGAGTTTAGTTGGAAGACCGTAGGGAGGGAAGCTGCTGAGCTGTCATGCTGACGGTCGAAAGCTTTAGATATATCAAGAGCAACGATCTGGGACCCACCTAGAAACTCAAGAGACTTGTTCCAGTTGTGTAAAAACGAAGGAAAGAAGATCTGCTGTAGATCTCAGACGAAATCCGTATTGCCTGGTCATGTAAAAATGCTATGTTTTTCCTTAAGTACCTTGATAATTTGCGAGTTAATGGATTTCCATTACTTTACAAAGCATTGAGAGCAGTGAAATAGGTCTATAGTTGGATGGAAGAGATTTAGATCCTCTGACAGGCTGGACACGTGCAGCTCTCCAGCTGTCTGGAAATATACCTGTGTCATAAGAAATCTCGAAAGAGCCTAGTTAAAATAGTGCAAGTTCAGGAGCACATTTTTTTAAAACGATCTGCTGTGTATTCCATCTGTCTAGCCCAGACGATTTCTTGGTGTTAAGAGAAGAAAGTATACGCTTAATGTGTTTTTACCTTAAAAATACAGCAATTTGTGAGGAACTGGAGGAAAACAGTTGAAATTGATGATTGACAGGGTGATGAAGGTTGAATTGGGCAGCAAATTGTTTAGCAAATAGTTCGGCCTTTCCTTAGATGTAGAAATAATTTCATCTTCCAAAGTTAATGTAGGAAAAGAACTGAAAGCAGAAACTCCTTCTTACTGATGTTTTTGCAAGTTTTGGACCAGAAGGATTTTACCGCAACGATAAGAAAGCGTTACTTCGTTTTTTACATGGCTATCAAAGGAGTCCTGAAGGGTCTGAGACGGTTTGGTGGTAGTGGTTTCTGCTTCAATGTGCTGGCCAGTCGGTTTTCTGACTAGGATCCCAGTAGAAACTTCTTGTGAGCCTGAATCCTTAAAATTTAGCTTTACCGTCATGTTTTAGTGAACCAAGGTTTGTGATTAGAGGGTTTGATGGTTTTCTTTGGTGTGAGGTACATAGGGTTTCGAAACGCCCAATAGAATTGACTCGGTCAGTTGGTTACAGATTTCGAAGATCTGGGAAGAAAAGCAGATAAAGTCCAAGAGTACGTGGCGAAAAAGTCCCCAAGGCCATCCCAGTTTGCCGAGTTGTTGTAGTGCCATGCGTGTGATGGCATGGATTCATTTACCTCAGGATGTATGTGTAAAGTAAGATACAGTAACCAAGCCATGATCTGAGCGACTCCAGAGGGGCAGTAACACATGCTTCATAAAGTTCAGGTTGAAGTAAAAAAGATCTAAGGGGTTTGAGCTATAATTTGGCACTCTAGGAAGTGGTGGAGTCATAATAAGGTTGGTAAGAGAATTACTGATCATGAAACATTTCCTGGCTGCTCTTGCCTTGAGGGTCAGTTTTTGAAGATGCCTAGCTAATCCTTATTATGGATATTGAAATCGCCAAGCACGATTACTTCCTGGCCATTGGAAACTGGGAAATGATATTGTCGATCTTTGTTGAAAGAAAGTCAAAGAATTCGACATAGGAATTGCTCGATGGAGATCGGTACAAACAACAATGATAAATTTAGTAGAAGACCTGGCGGAAAAAGCCGAGTTTCAAAGGACATCGGGCCTACCCGATTCAAGATTAGAAACTGAGCACAAGCCAGATCGTTGCGAACGTAAGCACACACGCCCCCATGGGCGAAAAGACGGAACAAGTCTGTAGCCTGGGGGAAGAGAAGGTGGCTGGTTGAAGTTTTAGAACTTATTTGTGTCTCCTGTTAGAAACAGTATGTGGGGCTTAAATGACTCAAGGTGATGGTAGAACTGGAGTTTATATTGGTAAGTGCTTCCTCCACATATATTTGCAAAGGAAATTAAACCTTTCGATGAAGGTGCCCCTGGATGCACCCTCGCCCGGAGATCCGAATGGAGGGGTATTTTACCTCCGGAATGTTTTAATTCCGGGTGCCGCTGCGAATTTTTACATAATTTTGGGGTAAAAGGAAAAAAAGAAAGAAAAAGAAGGAAGAAGGAAAACTGACTCACTTACCCCAGAACCCGAAACGTCCGTTAGACTTCACGGGTCCTTTGAAGGGTGAGTGGGGTGGTACCTCCTCAGGCGAGCGAGGAAAGCCCTCTACCACCTAACAACATCAGATAAAGCTACATAAATTTCAAAAGAATGTTATCACTTTTATCGTTTTTTCACTGATGAGATCTCGTAAGAATACCACTATTATTTACACTTTAAAGAAGTTCTGCACTTAATTTGACTGTGTTTGATTTGATCTTGACATAATCCTTTGCAGCAAAGTTAAAGAAAAGTTAATACTTACGCCAAATATATGTAATCATTATGCCGATCTTTCTATCTTCTTCTTGCCTCAATTTTAAAAATTTTCCCTTCACTTTCTTTATTACTGCTCTGATACTTTGATTAACTTTTCTTAAAAGCGTTTAATTTTTTTATTATTATTATATATAATAAAACTAAGTTGATAAAATGTGCGTGCCGATAAAACTTGAAAAGGAGTCCCGATACGATAAAGGGACTGATATAGTGTGATAGCCCTTTATCCCCCTCGAACAAGAAAGTTCCGGTTTTACCCTAAAGGGGGTATTTTTAAAGATATAAGGACTCTTCCAACCCTTCTACTTGGAAATTAGGTGTAGTGGCGTTATCTATTGTCGAGTATTTGAACTTCATTCAGAACAACGGTTATTTGGGTCTCATATCAACTCCCGAGCGAAGCCGGGAATCATAGCTAGTTTAAAATAAAGATAACATCATATACAGGTTGTCCAGTAACACAACCGACAAACTTTAAGGGGTGATTCTACAATGAAAAATAAGAAAAAAAACTCCTAAACGTCTCAGTTTTTAAACTACGGGGTGTTAAAATTTTTAAAAAATAATCGTTTTTTTATTATAATTTTTATACCAATTCAATTATTTTTATAAAAATTTGAAAGACATCTTTTATGCATCAAAAGACATTTTTTAAAATAAAAGAAAAAAAATTACCATTGTCGTCCATAAGGGGTTTGGAGCAAATATATAAGAAAAAATGGTACGTCACTGCAAGAGGTGGAAGAAACACAGATTTGGATGGCCATATTTCCAAAACTATAAAAGATAAACATATCAAATGTCGTATTTTCCTTAAGCTCCTTAAAATATCTAATATATGGCGATGTAATACACAGAGTGTTTTATTTAAAAAATGCCGGTTTACTATTAAATTCCTGAGGATGACCATATTTCTGAAACTATTAAAAATTAAATATATCACATGTGGTCTTTTTTAAAGCTGTTTGATAGGTCTTTCGAATATCGTGATTTAATATACAGGGTGTTCCATTAAATAATGTACATTTTTTGTAATAAATCAAAAACACGATGTTTAATTGTTTTTCAATTGGCAGCAAGTTAATCAGCGGAAACGGTACTACAACTTTTATAATTTAACCGACTTTGTATTTCCAATAATAAGGAAGTTAGCATTAGTGCCTTTTTAAGAATTATTAACCTATATGTTTTTCTTAAGCTGGTAGAAAAAATAGAGTTCATTACACGTGCCGAAAATGCCTTTTCCACACTTGAGTGCTTGACCGAACTCCGCTATGCATCTTTCGGTCAACTGCAGTAGCGTGTTGAAAAGTGGCACTTTCAGTACTAGTTAGGAAATATACTATAGTATTTTTTTATTAAAAGTTGATTTGCAATAGAAAAAAATCTAAATGTGTTAACTTTATTTCAGAAAATACATATACTAATCACGAAATTCAATTCGAAGAAATAAAAATTGATGGCGAGACACATTTTAGTCCCAAAACATACACTCTCAAAATGCATCCGAATCATGCCAGTTATCGTTTTGACAATCTATTCGATGGAAACAAGCTTTTGGGCGATAACATTAATAAAGTTATTAACCAAGAATGGTTTGCAATCTTTCAAGATGTTGAAGATGGATACGAAAAAGCATATGCTGAATATTTTCAGGAATACGTCAAAAGTATTTTCGAAAAAGTACCAGTTAAAGATATATTTATTGCATAAGGTTGTAATTTTGTGTGTCTTTTAATCATTTAAAAATAAACAACAATCAGTAATCATGTTTTGTGCATTTTTTTGCTTTACGAATAACTTATAAATTTTATGGTAGTTTCAAGAATTTATGATTACAGCAAGGCCGGATTTAGAGGTGCAGAGGCTCTGGGGCAATGAGCTTGTACCTAAAAAAATTGAAGAGCAAAAACAAGGTCCTTATTAATAAATATCAACCTTTTTTCACTTTTTTAAGGGCCCCGGGACCTAAGCCTCGCCTGCCCCCCCTTAAATCCGGCCCTGGATTTCACTATTATTAAATACTTATGTTAAATTTTATTAATTAACTAGTTTATTTTGAATACGCACTTTACGGCATTAAACAGTATTCCAAGCAAGAAAATTAAAGGGCCGATTTAACCTCTAAATATATAAAAAGAAAATCATACAGTGTGTCTACGTAAATTAATGTCATATGGGAAACTATTTGATTATTAATTTTAAGAAAAAAAACGTATTCTTCTGCATGGTCCAAAACCTAAAAAGCAATTATCAGATATCAAATTGTATCAGTCATTTACAAGGTTTAGCCAAAATGTAAATTTTGCTCAAGAGCAAAGTAACTATATTTTTGTTAATATCAAAAACTGTTATACAGTGTGTCTACGTAAGTTGGCGGTATATGGAAAAATTTTTTTATTAATTATACGAAAAAAGTTATTCTTTATAAAAAGTTTTGCATGGTCCAAAACCTAAGATGCAATCATCAGATATCAAATTGTATCAGTCATTTACGAGGTTTAGCCAAAAATATAATTTTTGCTCAAGAGTAAAGTAACTATATTTTTGTTAATATCCAAAATTGTTATACAGTGTGTCTACGTAACTTGGCGGCATATGGGAAACTTTTTTATTATTAAGTATACGAAAAAAGTTATTTTTATAAAAAGTTTTGCATGATCCATAACCTAAAATGCAATCATCAGATATCAAATTGTGTCAGTCATGTACGAGATTTGGCTAAAAATGTAATTTTTTCTCAAGAGTAAAGTACCTGTATTTTTGCTAATATCGCAAATTGCTATAAAAATAATTAAAAATTACTTACAAATATGCAATTTTGTTCATTTCCAAAATAAAAAAAAACTTTTTTCTGCGATAATGGTAAAAATTTAGGTTTGTGTAGGACATTCCATTTAAGAGAAAAAGCGGCATATTTTCTGACTTTCCCGGGAAACTTAAGACAGCCAATCGACGTATTAAAAAATAAACAATAATCAATATTCATGTTTTGTATATGTTTTTGCTTTACGAATATCTAGAATTTAAAAATCGTAATGAAAAAATAATTGCGTAAAAAACAAAAGGCTTGCGCCATACATGTTGCGTTTTTTAAAATAGAACACCCTATTTATTATTCCACTTTTGGTCAGTTTTTTTTTTCAAGAAGTAACTATGAGTTCATCTTCAACTGTTTTTGAGTGATTTACGCTTAAACGAACACATTATTGGCTCATATTATATAATTAAAAATATTAATATTAAATAAAGGTAATTTAGGTGATGACTGAATACTTCAAAGTCTTCTAGTTTTTTTTATAATTAATTCTTCTTTGGATAAAAAATTACAGATGGTTACCCAATATTATTTTACTTTAAGTGTAAAGAAAATGCCAATAAAGCCAAAAGAAAATTATGAAAAACTTATATAAAATTGTTTACATTTACAAATCGGGGTAAACTTTACCCCAACCTTGACCTTGGCAAACGAATTTGTTTCTTAGGTTTAGTTTTGATAAGGTCTTACTTATTGCGCATGTCGGGCAATTACCGGGCGTCGGTTCTGAATGCACCCAGGTTAAGCCGGCTGTCCATGAGAGCGGTTTTCCGCTCGCGGATGATAATTCAGCGTTGTGATTGGCGGGAAAAGCATTTTAAATTTGCACTAACCAATCACAACGCTGAATTTATCATCCGCGAGCGGAAAACCGCTCTCATGGACAGCCGGGTTTACCTGTATTTTATATTGATTTACTAATTAAATTAAATAATATAGGCCAAAAATGTTACTGTTTAAGCGTAAATAACTTAAAAACAGTTGAAGATGCACATACAGTAACAAACACTTAGAATTAAAATATGCCGTTTTTCTCTTAAATTAGGGCAATAGATTTCAAATAATTAAATTTCATAAAAGACACTTTTAACTAAACTTTTTAAAACTGTAATCAAAACAAGAATAATGTACGATGTACTAATGTACAAACTTAAATTATCTCCACTATGGTAGAATTTCTTTTTGTAAATTAACAAAATTGCATATTTAGAAGTAATTGTTAATTATAAACATATTTTCTTTATACAATACAGGCACTTTACTCTTGAGCAAAAATTACATTTTTGCCCACACCTCGTGGATGACTGATACAGTTTGATATCTAATGGTTGCGTTTTAGGTTTTGGACTATGCAGAACTTTTTGTAAGGAATAACTTGTTTTCGTAAAATTAGTCATAAAAATATTTCCCATATGACGTCAACTTATGTAGACACACTGTATAAACATGGGCCCGAAAATGCTTAATTTAAAAAAGCCCGTTGAGATATTAACTCATTAATGCCCAAAATTATTGCCTTGGTATTTTTACTTTTTAAAATGTTATTGTTAGTTCAAAAATTAAATTTTGATAATTTGACAAGTAGGTGCAACCTATTTCTTTCAAAATATTTACACAACGGCACCGGATATCATCTCAATACTTAAGAATAAGCTTATCTGGTCGGATCCGCTCGCGTTTTGTGTATGATAAATCATTCGCTGGGCATAAATGGGTTAAGATGAGTCTTAGCACACGTCAATTAATAATTAAGGGTCATATTCACCTTCACAAAATGTCTTTATAAAGTATAGTCATCAGTGGCGATTGTGCCGGCAGATAGATATGTTTAGCGACCAAGTTTGGAAACAAATAATTTTTACAAAAAGCAAAGTCATAGTCTAAGAGCCAGTGGATGGCAGACCCTTTTCATGCTCATTGGGCAGACCGTTGTATTTTACCAAGCTTATATTTGGCTCAATGACTCTTCCACACCTACCTTACATGAATGGGGCTTCACTAAGCCGAGCGAGGGTAGCTCACCGTTAGATTCATAATTAAAAAACGACTTTATTAAGTTTAAAACCAAATATTCCGCACAGTAAAAAAGTTAATTTGATAATGGCGACTCAAAGATGATACGTGGGATCTTAAATGTAAAAAATCTGTTTATAGAAATAGTGGTAATGATAATGTGTAATTTGTTTTAAATATTTTGTAAAATAAACTGAAAACAAATAAAAACTGTTTCGCAGAATGTTATTGTTCGGATAATTTCAGAACGGCTGCAACTCTTTTACCGTCTTCGAAATCCTAATGGTGTTCCTCAAAATTGTAACACCCTTTATGTGTGCAATTTTTTTAGAAAATATTGTATAACATTTTATAATTGCTGGAAATGGCTTTTCCATGCTGGTTAGTGAAAATGTGACTTTAATAATAGATTGCATGTACCAAAACTCATCTTAAGATTTTAAACGGTTTTTGATAAAGGTGAGATAAAGTATTAAAGAATAAAAAGAGTTTCTCAGCCGATTTATGTCTAGTACTGGCAAAGAATACAAATCCATAAATCCTAAAATTTTAGTTCCTACCCTGACCATCAGATAGCGAAAGTTGGCCAATCAGAAAATTGGTCGATGATCATGTCGAGTTTCTATGGTCGATTGGACTACTTTCGCTATCTGGTGGTCAGGGTAAGTACTAAAATTTCAGGGTGCGGTTTCATGGTTTTGTATTCTTTGGTACCGGGCTAAAACTAAACTCTCACAAACTATTTCTTTAGCTGAAGAAGTATGGCGAAATGGTGGAAGGAGCAAGGAAAAATCTTTTTAGGCTCCAAGGCATATTTTTTTCGTAGGATTCATTACTAAGACAAGTTCTCTTGTAAAATGATGGCTACCAGTTTTTATAATCGTATACCAAATTTTTTAAAACCTAAACTATTTAGAATTTTTGTGGTTTGTTTAATGCTCTGGAGATTCTTTCTGTGTAGTCGTGGAGAGTGTAAAATCTGTCAGGTTTAATAAGTTGATAGTTTTTCTAAATATGCGCAAGCGTACCCTCTTAAATCTTTAGTATATACCGAAATAGCAGACAATCTTTTATTTTAACTTTCTCATCATAAAGTACCAAAACACATTATAGTAGATAACGGTACATAATTTAAATACGCAGTAGTTACTGAACTTTTACAGTTACATAAAATTAAAATACATTTTTGTGCAACTCAACACCCCCTATCTAATGGACTAATAGAACGACTACATTCAACTCTTTCGGAACATATACACTTACTTAATAACTATTCAATAAATCAAAGTACAAAAATAAAACCTATAGATATAACTAACGGACATATTACCAACGACAATACATTCGACATTAATATTGACCAAGTACTACTTAGTGATTACATTAACGATCATAAACAAAAAACAAAATTACTTTATTCCCAAATAAACGAAAAACTTATAACCGGCAAAGAAAAATTAATGGGTAAAATCAATGAAAATAGATAAAACCCCGAAATATTTAAACCTGACGAAAATATCTATATAAAAAAACATATTAGAAAGAAAAATGCTGATAAATTCGCAAAACCCACCAAGCTTATTTCCGTGAATAAAAAACGCAAAACTGCTAAAACAAGTTCTCACGAAAAAGTACACCTTGAGAATATAAAACGACCGTTAAGAAAAAATATAGTTTTGTTTAATAATTACTCTAATTTTTTTTGGGGTAATTCTTCAAATAACACTCGGATTTGAAGAAACAATTACCGTTAGAAAAATAACTGATAAGCCAGGCATAACTCCATTTAAATTAGGAACTGCAAAAGTGCAAGAATTTACTTACGCCTTACTTTATTATTACGATCTTATCAAAAAATTTTAGAAATTAATAAATAATACATAAAATCTAAAAATATATCGTTCACAATAAATAATCATAAGAAATACTCCTTTGAAACTTCAAACAATTTCAATACTGTTTTGAATAATTTTACAAATTATTCAAGACAGGGTTAAAACAAAAATAAAACACATTATTCCTTATCGAAATAGGATAAAACGAGGCTTAATAAATGCATTAGAATCAATTTTTAAATCTATTACAGGAAACTTAGATGCTTCCGACGGAGAAAAGTACGATAAACTGAATTACAAAATAATCAAAATAACTTAGCAGGGAACATTTTAAAAGAAAATGCAATTTCTTTAATTATTATAAATAAATTTATTAATTCAACTATTCAAGAAATCAAATAGGCTTAATAATACAAAAACTACTTTTAAAGACTGCACGCTGCTAACATTAAGAATATATTGAATTAAATAATGAATATTTACAAAGATATCGACTCAACTCTACAAGATATAGAAAATTCTAGCTTTTTCTAAACTAAAAATTATGCATTCTAGTATAATAAAAACAGAAGATCTTTATTTTGAATTATTAAATATACAAATCAAGTTAGACTCAATCAAATGCCTTTAGAAGTGACCTTAGAAAATACTACCTTACTTTACGAAAAATTAATTAATTTAAATTGTTTTATTTAATTTTTAATTTTTAAGCGTTTAATTTAATTACCAAAATAGCATATCTGTAACAAATCCCAATAACATTTTTAAAAAACTTTAACTACCATCACCTTTATTCTATCCCAGTAATGAGAAAAAGTCTGTTTAAGGTTATTATTCCGTGAAATAAATTTCTCTTAAAAAATGAATTGCACTAAGCATATCGAAATGAAGAATGCCTAGAGGTCAAAGCCCTCTACTATGTTTGTGACAAGATGGACCTGCAAGACATTAAAGATGACAGCCCTGTTTTACCAGAAGTTAAACTAGATGGACTACACGAACTAAAAAACCAAATTACAGAAAACCAACCCCAGCTGTTCTACAAAAATTTATCAATTTACCCCAGCACTTGGACTATTGTAATTTATGCATTAATAATCCTCTGCGCAGCCCAATATGTTTACAAAAAACTGAAGAAAAGAAACTTCTAGAAGCCAAAAGTCAATACCAATGCAAAAGAACAAGAGTTTGAACTTTAAGATGTTCAACTACCACGATGACCGTGGAGTTGAATCTCAGGAGGGAAAGTTATGTCACACCCTGTCCATATAACATGCTGACGACAATATTTTTCTATTTTAATTCCTTTTATTGTAATATGCTTTATCATCAGTTTCTAGTCGTCACGTCGCCATCGAACCCTTGTACCAGAGTTAGTCAGAGTTTAGATTTTTAGCCTTTAACATATGTATTAGTAACAAGTATAATTTTTGTAATTTTAATTTACTAAAAGTATTTTTTTAAAAGATAATTCCTGGTTGTCGTTAGTTAACTCATGACATTTTTGTATTACCAACTATTCTAAATAAAACTAACTATAAAGATAATGAGAGTGTTTACTACTTCGTTAAGTACGGACATAAAGTAAGTGTAAAGTTACTAAAGTGCAATATTTTAACATTAACCTTATAGCTAAGATTAGCTAGAAGAAGACAAGCACAAAGTTCTATTTGTGGAAGAGTACTATTATTCTTTATTGGAGCTACCTTGGATTTCCCTCAAAGAAGACTAACTGTGACTCTGCCGGTAGGGTCAGTAGAACGCAAATAGATACGAGCACCATATGCCTTTTCACTTAAATCTGCAAACCTGAGCAGCTCAATGAAATAGTTGGTTGAAATTATAACTTAGCGGGGAATTTTAAAATGATGTATTTTATGAAGATTGTCACGAAGTTTAATCCAAGCGGTTTGTAAATTTAAAGGTACTGATTTGTCCCAGGATAGTTTTAACTGCCAAAGGCGCTGAATGATAAGTTTGGCTGTGATAATGATTGGAGATAATAAACCAAGAGGGTCAAAAATCTGGGAAACTAATAATAAGGTAATACGTTTGGTTACAGGTATTTTAGTATCATATTCACGAATTAAATACTTAAAAATGTCAGTGGTAGGATTCCAAACTATACCAAGTGTTGAATGGTTTATATCTTTACCAAGAAGAAGATTGGTACGTTGATCATTAACTACTGAAGCCTCGTCAGATTGCTACTTTCTGAGTTTAAAACCACCCTGCTCTAGGATAAAATTAACGTAACGTTTTATGTCTAATAATTTTTCCATAGTTTCTGCTTCCGTGAGCAAATCATGTAAAAATTATCACGGATTACATTACAAGCTAAAGACTACTTATTTTGAAACTGATCAACTAATTCCTTAAGAACCCTAGTGCAAGAAAACTAGCTGAAGCTGTACCATATGTGACAGTATTTAGAACAAAACACTGTACGTCATCTTCTGGTTTGGATCTCCACAATATGCGATGATAATAGTAGTAAAATAACAGAGGGACTGCGACCGGTACTCCGGATGGCATCTACCATCCAGAGAGACCATTCTTCGGCATTTCAGAATTTTTTCAGTTATTTCAGAACTTCTTGATCTAAAAAGTGACGTAATAGCCGAAAAAGTCCAGAGGCTGTTAATAAGGTATTGAAGCTTGGCGGTGTGCCTTTGTCACTTGAGTCTCTTATTACCTGTGCAGGTGTAGCCTAAAGAAATACCAATTACCAAATCCCCGATCACCACGTTCGGTACTTGTAGTCAGTTCTTTAACTTCTTTTAAATCTGGAGAGACTATATTTTCACAAATAAATTGGGCAATACAATCACCACGCCTAGTGTGCACATTGTTGTGTAAATGGTTGAATAAAACTACTTGAACTACTTCTCTATAGTCCCATCAACAATACCAGCTATAATAAAAATAATTCGTTTTTTTTAAATAGATTTATTACCATTATTAAAAGAGTTAAAATAAAAAATAAAATAATTAATGTCATAAAAGTTAGTCTTAGAGTGTGCTTTTTTATTAAATCCAAACCGCGGTCACAAGTCATAAAGGAATGTTCTCTAATTGGAAAATATACTTTTATATGTTGAAATCGTCTTTGCTCAAACAGCTGAGGAGGTACCACCCCACTCACCCTTTAAAGAACCCGTGAAGTCTTAACGGACGTTTCGGGTTCTGGGTGTGTGAGTCAGTTTTCCTTCTTTCTTCTTTTTCTTTTCTTTTTTTTCTTTTACCCCCAAACTATGTACAAATGATGGCGGCACACCCGGAAGTAAAATGTTCTGGAGGTAAAATACCCCTCCATTCGGATCTCCGGGCGAGGGGTGCATCCGGGAGGCCTTTATCGAGAAGTTTAATTTCTTTTGCAAATATATGTGGGCTTAACATCAATATAAACTCCGTTCACTATCACCTTTAGTCATGAAACACAAATAAGTTCTAAATCTTCAACCAGCCACCTTCTCTTCCCAGGCTACGAACTTATTTCGTTTTTTCGCCCACATGCTTACGTCCGCAACGATCCAATCTTGAATCGGGTACGCCCGTTATCCTTTGGCTCAATCTTTCCCTTAGGTCTTCAACTAAATTTATCTGCTGTTTGTACCGGTCCCCATCTAATAATTCCTATGTCGAATTCTTTGACTTTCTTTTAACTAAGATCGATAGCATAATTTCTCAGTTTCCATCGGCTAAAGTAATCGTGCTTGGCGACTTCAATGTCCATAATAGGGATTGACTGGGCTGTTTAAAAACTGACCCCCAAGGCAACGCAGCCGAAATCTTCGCGGTCAGTAACTCTCTTACCAACCTTTATGGAACCCATCTACTTTCCTAGAGTCCAAATCATGGTTCAAATCCCCTGGATCTCTTTCTTACCACCAACCCAGAACTCTATCAAGCATCTGTCACAGCTCTCCTAGGTCGCTCAGATCATGGCTTAGTTACTATATCTTACCCTGCACATCTCGAGAAAAATGAATGCATGCCACCACGCACCGTAAGGCACTACAGCTCAGCCGACTGGGTTGGCCTGAGGGATTTCTTTGCCACTTACCCCTGGGATTCCATCTGCTTTTCTTTTCGTGATCCTTCTGAAAGTTGCAATCAACTAACTGAATCAATTCAATTGGGCATTGAAACCTATATTCCACAAACCATCAAGAACCCCAAACAATCCAATAACAAACCCTGGTTTTACAAATCTTGTGATAAAGCTAGACTTTTAAAAGTTCAGGCTCACAAGAAGTTTCTACAGGATCCTAGTCCAGAAAACCGACACCAGCATTGAAGCAAGAAACTACTACAATCCGAGCAAATGATAAGACTACAGCACCTCTTTAAATTGGATAAGAGCCTGATTTAAAATTGCAACAACATAATGTTTTTAAGGATAATGTTTTTTTTTTTTTAATTTATCAGATTTTATGTTTATTTTTAAAACAAGAGATTTGGCAGGTACTTATTCAAAGATATCCTCAGTTATTTTAAGGCAAAAAAATGAGATTTGTAAATTAGGTATTTTTTTTATATTTCATGATGTTTTAGTTAAAAAAATGTAAATAAGTATTTCTTAATATTATCAATTATTTATTTTTACTCTTAAACTTTCAGTTTAAATTTATATTATAATTAATATCTATGAAATGTTAAAAAATACCGTTATAATTACAATTTATGGCTTGATAATGCCTCAAAAGAGAGGCGAAACGTCGCCAAAATAATTTTTTTGATATTTTACATTTTATGGTCTTTTATTGGGAACGTTTTTTTAAGTTTATACACGGTATTTTTTATCATTCCATAGCATGTGTCGTTCTAAAGATTGAAATATTATATTCTTTATTTTATAATTACAATTTATGGCTTGATAGTGCCTCAAAAGAGAGGCGAAACGTCGCCAAAATATTTTTTTTGATATTTTACATTTTATGGTCTTTTATTGGGAACGTTTTTTTAAAGTTTATATGACGCTATTTTTTAACATTCCATAGCATGTGTCCTTCTAAAGATTAAAATATTATATTCTATATTTTATAATTACAGTTTATGGCTTGATAATGCCTCAAAAGAGAGGCGAAACGTCGCCAAAATAATTTTTTTGATATTTTACATTTTATGGTCTTTTACTGGAAACGTTTTTTTAAGTTTATACACGGTATTTTTTAACATTCCACAGCATGTGTCCTTCTAAAGATTAAAATATTATATTCTTTATTTTATAATTACAATTTATGGCTGGATAATGCCCTGAAAAAAGAGGCAAAACGTCGCCAAAATAATTTTTTTTTTGATTTTTTCATTTTATGGTCTTTTATTGGGAAGCCATATTCTTTATTTTATAATTACAGTTTATGGTTTGAGAATGCCTCAAAGAGAGGCGAAACGTCGCCAAAATATTTTTTTTTGATATTTTACATTTTATGGTCTTTTGTTGGGAACGTTTTTTAAAGTTTATATGACGCTATTTTTTAACATTCCATAGCATGTGTCCTTCTAAAGATTGAAATAGTATATTCTTTATTTTATAATTACAGTTTATGGCTTTGATAATGCCTCAAAAGAGAGGCCAAACTACGCCAAAATAAAAATTTTGATATTTTACATTTTATGGTCTTTTATTGGGAACGTTTTTTGAAGTTTATATCACGGTATTTTTTAAATTCCATAGCATATGGTCTTTTATTGGAAACGTTTTTTTAAGTTTATATCACGGTATTTTTTAACGTTCCATAGCAAGTGTCCTTCTAAAGATTGAAATATTATATTCTTTTTTATAATTACAGTTTATGGCTTGATAATTGTTAAGATGAGTTTAAAATATTAAATAACAAGTCTGGCAACGTTGGTTAGTTTAAGCAATGTTTTCTCTTTCTCTAAAAAAACGTCAAGAAATAAATAGTTGATTCACAGTTGTCATAAAGAACAAAAGCGTGTTTTATTTTTCCCGAGTTTCCGATGCCCTTTTTCCACTAAATTCAACAGGTTATGGGCCCAGATCGCCCTCGGGCATCCCAGATAACCCAAGGCTGAGTATTCTAGAGTTTAGACTCCGATAGTTTACGCCGAGTTGTTTTTTGTCGTGAAAATCGTAGTCGGGCGAAAACACAGTGTTCGTGAAAAATGGCGATGAACTACCTCAGTAGTGTGCAAAAGCTTGTCGGGCGCGAGAACTTTGACGAATGGTCGTTCGCGTTAGAGAACTATTTTGTGTTGGAAGGTTTAGTCAAGTGTTTAGATGGCACAGAAACGGATTCTGTAGTGGTTGCCAAAGCCAAGGCCAAACTAATTTTGACTATTGACCCGTCGTTATATTTGCACATTAAAAGCGCTACGACTTGTCAAGAAGTGTGGGAAACGCTAAAAAGACTGTATGCAGACGCAGGGTTTACGCGAAAAATTGGGTTGCTAAGGCATCTAATTTCTCTAAAGCTAGAAACATGCAGTTCGATGGAAGCCTACGTAAACCAAGTTATTGAAACTTCCCAGAGGCTCCGAAAAACGGGCTTCAACATAGATGATGAGTGGGTCGGATCATTGCTATTGGCTGGACTGCCAGAGAGGTATGCGCCAATGATAATGGCCCTAGAGCACGCGGGAATTTCAATTTCGGCTGATTCCATCAAAAGCAAGTTGCTCGATATGGAAGTAGATGGCGCAGGTGGTAGCGGCAGTGGTAACAGAAAAGGGGCTTTTGCTGTGAGAACCGGCAACAATGGTACCTCTTGGATGAAGCAACCAAAGCAGGGGTTTTCGAACGCACCCCAAGAGAGATCGTCAACTTCAAGACCAGCTGATTTTGACAGTAACAAAAACAAAAAGAAAATAATTTGTTTTAAATGCAAGCAACAGGGACATTTTATGTCAAAATGCCCAAATTCTAGTGGTTCTTTGGGAAATGCGCCAAGATATGCATTTAGTGCAGTATATTTAAATGGGAAATATTGCAAAAATGATTTTTATCTAGATTCAGGCGCAAGTAAACACATGACCCCAAATGAATGTTGGATTTCCAGTGCAAGTAGGGTTGCCAAACGTCCCGATTTAGGCGGGACAGTCCCGATTTTTCGAGATATTTCCAAACCGTCCCGATTCACGAATTGAAAGCCAAATGTCCCGATTTTTAAAAATGTACGAGAATATATCCCGATTTCCGGCCGATATCACCCTTTTAGGCTGGCCTTTCCTTGATGACATTGATAAACGCCCAGAGAAATTGTGGGTTGCCTACTTTCAATGATTTAGTTTGGTCGACAAGTTCCGACTATAAACTATATAAAAATATAAAGCGATGTTCTTTTCCTTTCTAGACCGTAATATTTGTATTATACCTTCTCTTTCTAGCAATCGAAGTGGGAATTGTTTGTGTTTTAGGATTTCAACATGCATTTTCGCGAATAGTTAATTGTTTTGTTGGCTTCCGGTCTTGTTCCGTTCCGTTGTAACGTTTTGTGCTTTTTTAACTAAACCAAACACATTATTAAAATGGATACAAATACAGACAGTTCAGATTCGTCGGAAATTGACTGGGTGGGTATAGGTGAATGTGATCTTGACGATTTTGTCGATATTGAAGGCGAAAATGGCAAAGATATGAAAAAGTGCGACATCGCTGTTCAAAAGCGAACTTGTGAGGACCAAGCTGAAGCTGGACCCTCAAACCTTAAACATATGAAAAGAGAAGTCACCTTTAATCCATCATGGAAAGATAGGTATAGTTGGTTATCCGAGTGCCGCGATAATAGAAGAGCGAAATGTAATATTTGCATCAGTGAAATTTCAGTCAGTCACGGGGGCGAAAATGATTTTAATAAACATTTAAGAAGTGAGAAACATAAACGAAATTTCAATAAATCGGCTGGTACTCGTTCACTTAAGGACATATTCGTTTCATCTAACAGTACCGCGTCAGACACAAAGAAAAAAACGCAAATCGCCGAATGCGCTTTTGTATATCATTCCATTCAGCATTCTCACAGCTATTTATCGTCGGGTTGTGCTGGAAAGTTGTTCCCAAAACTATTTCCCGATTCAAAAATTACAGAGAAATATACTTGTGGTAGGACCAAAGCTACAAAGATTGCTGTTAACATCTTGAAACCAGAAACACGGAGAAGCATTTTGGAAGACCTTAAGAACGGCCATCCTTTTGCAATTGCAACAGATGCTTCCAACAAGGGCAACATTAAGACTTTTCCCTTAGTAGTGCGATATTTTAACAAGAATTCAGGGGTAAACACAAAACTTTTAAATTTTTTCTCATTAGTTTCGGAAAAATCTGTCGATATTACTGAAGGATTGGTGCATAACTTAAATGAAGCAGGCTTATCGGTTTCTAATGTGACGGCTTACTGTGCAGACAATGCCTCAGTTAATTTTGGGAAAACACAAAGTGTAATTGTGGAACTTCAGAAGCACAACAGCAAAATTTTACCTATCGGATGTCTATGTCATATCATTCATAACGCTGGGAAATTTGGACAGGTAGCCTTTAGATATGATATTGAATTAATCGTTATCAAATGCTACAACGAATTCAGTTCCAGTACCAAAAAAACACAGGAGCTGAAAGATTTTTTGATTTTTGCGATGAAGAATGGCAAGGGCTTTTAAGATCGGTGCCTACAAGATGGCTCTCTTGTCACCGCAGCTGAGAGGCTCTTGAAAATTTCGCTCCTGTAAAATCTTATTTCTTATCACTAGAAAGCCCTCCTCCGATTTTAAAGCAATTTTTTGATGATGAACTGGCTGAGGCATACTTAGGTAATCATATAGAATATATTTTGATAAAAAATTTAAGTTTATATGGTAATGTCTTTTTAGGTTTAATTCTAAATGTTGGTACCATCTTGGAACAATTGGAAAGCTAGAATCTGAAAAAACCCTAATAGTTGAACTTAATTCTATAATGGAAACGCTCAGAAAATCAATATCAACAAAATTGCAACAAGGGTTTTACGGATCAATGGCAAGAAATCTTTTGTTAAAATGTAATGATCAAAATAAAATACTTCAATTTAAGAGACAGGCAGATGGATTCCTGGAAAGAATCCTATCCTATTTAGAAAAATGGTAAAAGTTGAGAACTTTAATTCAAAATTCAAGACAAGTTTATTTTTTGTTTTCGTTTTGTTTTTCAGGTACCAATTTGATAATAACAAATTCAGATTTTTGGATTGCATGGCCTTAAGTAAGGATGATATTAATTTAAATGATTTTTTGGACGTTTCTACACATTTCGAAATTGATGTCGATGAAGATCTTTTCTTCGAAGAGTTCATATTACTTCAAGAGTATTTAAAAAAATGCAATGCTTCCAATAGCTTAATCCCAGAATCCGTAGATCAGAAGTGGGTAAATTTTTTCAGGGAAAATAATGCACCAAATTTTGAGAAAATATGCAACTTTGTTTTTCCATACCACACTCGAATGCAATATCGGAACGTATATTTAGTTTAATGACTACAGCCTGGAGGAAAGAGAGAAATCGCTTAAATCTTCATACCCTGGAAGCAGAACTAATGATTAAACACAATTTCACAATGACTTGCAATGAATTTGTGCAATATTTAAAAAGTTCCAAGGGCGAGGACATATTATCAAAAATTGGTTCTTATGATAAATATGTATAGCTGAAGTTGAATAAAAATAAAATATAAAAATGCAATGTTTTACTTGCGCACCGACGCGACGTGGGGGGTATATTTCTAGGCTCTTATTTTTTTTAGACGACGTTTTTTTCTATCCGCTGTCCCGATTTTTCAAAAATAAAATCTGGCAACCCTAAGTGCAAGGACTGCAGAGGATAAGCTTAAGAATATTGTAGTGGCAAATGAAGAAAAGCTTAGTGTTAAGTGTGTTGGCGACATCAAGGTAGTGACTAATATAGACGGAGAAAACTGTAACATTAGCATTCAAAATGTCCTCTGTGTACCGGGCTTAACAACCAATCTTATTTCAGTAAGTGAATTAATTTCAAAAGGTAACAGAGTTTCTTTTTCCAAGAATGGCTGTTCTATTTTTAGTAGCAATAATAAATTGTTAGCTACTGCTGATTTGTATGATGGTTTATACAAATTAAATTTGAGTTTTAGCCAAGAATGTAGTCTAGCATTGTTGACTGATAAATGCAGTGACCCAGAGGTGTGGCACAGGAGGCTAGGCCACATTAACAGCCAGGATCTTAACAAGATGACTAACTGTGTGTCAGGCATAACACTAAGAAGTGCATGCAGCATTGACAAAAGTAATTGTATTGTTTGTTGTGAGGGAAAGCAAACAAGACTACCTTTTCCACACAATGGTTCCAGAAGTAAGGCCTTATTGGAGGTTATTCATGGTGATGTCTGTGGACCCATGGAAGTTAACTCTATAGGAGGAGCCAGGTACTTTCTGTTACTAGTTGACGATTACAGTAGAATGTCATTTGTCTATTTTTTGAAGGCTAAGAGCCAAGTATTTCCTAACTTTAAAGTTTTTAAGACAATGGTAGAAAATCAAGTTGGTCGTAAAATTAAAATATTTAGAAGTGACCAAGGTGGTGAATTTTGTGGGAACAATTTCAAGTGTTTGTTCGAATCTGAAGGCATCATTCACCAAACAACCAATGCCTATACTCCTGAGCAAAATGGCCTTGCAGAGAGGTTCAACAGATCTTTGATAGAGAAGGCCAAATGCCTCATATTTGACGCTGGTTTGGGCAAGAGGTTTTGGGCGGAAGCCATCAATACAGCAAGTTACCTCAGAAACAGGTCCATTTCAAGTGCACTAGATGGAAAGACTCCGTTTGAAGTATGGCATGGTAAGAAACCTGATTTATCTCATATTAGGATATTTGGGAGCAGCGTTATGGTCCATATCCCAAAGGAAAAGCGGCTCAAACTGGATAAGAAGTCCAACAAGTGTATCCTAGTTGGTTACGCTGAAACCATTAAAGGTTACAGGGTGTATGACTCTAGTAAAGATGATGTTGTCACAAGTAGGGATGTTCAGATCCATGAAGATGTCCAATCAAGGAGATACCCAAATGAAATGTCCTCGGAGGAGACTGTAGTTGGAGTGGGGGACCAACTGGATCAAAGGGACAATACTCCAGAGGTGGATCCTGAAGGCAGCTTAACAAGTAGTGAGCATGACCCTATTGAGGAAGAAAGTTTCCAGGATAACTTAAATGACTCTGACTATGTACCTGATGTGTCAGATGTCAGTTCTAATGAGAATGAGCAGGCAGTAGTAGCTCCAAGGCGATCCGAGAGGCAACAACGACCAGTAAAATATGATGATTATGTCACATTTTTCTGTCCCACAACAGGATATCCAGCATGTACTCCAGAAGTATCTGAAATGCTATCCGGACCTGATGGCAATCAGTGGAGAGCGGCAATGCAAGAAGAAATTAGGTCATTGGAGGATAATGGAACATGGCAGCTGGTGGAACGGCCAAAAGAAGCTACAGTGGTTGATTGTAAGTGGGTTTTTAAAATAAAGTGTGACAGTGACAACAATAAAACATATCGTGCTCGTTTAGTTGCAAAAGGCTATACGCAGAGAGAGGGAGTAGATTACTCAGAGACTTTCTCTCCTGTCGTTAGACACTCTACTCTTAGGTTGTTAATAGGTTTAAGTGTAAATTTAGGCTTAGATATTATACATCTAGATGTTACAACAGCCTTTTTGCATGGTGAGCTAAATGAAACTGTTTTCATGAGGCAGCCAGAATGTTTTATTAAACAAGGTTGTGAAAATATGGTTCTTAAGTTAAAGCGTGCCATTTACGGACTCAAACAGTCATCACGAGTGTGGTACCAAAAGGTTGAGTGTGTTTTGGTCAATTTAGGTTACAGTAAATGTAAATTTGAGCCTTGTGTGTTTATAAAGTCAGGTAGTAGTGGTTTAATTACAGTTATCGCACTGTACGTGGATGATTTTATAATTTTTTCAAATGATAAGGTCGAAACTGACAGAATAAAAGCTAAATTAGCTTCAAGATTTAAGTTAAAAGATCTAGGTCAGGCTAGGCAGATTTTAGGCATGAATGTTACTATAAATAAGTCCAAAAATGTTGTAACTTTAGACCAAAGTAATTATATAGAGTTTCTATTAGATAAGTTCGGTATGAAGGAGTGTAAGACCGTTGAGACCCCGATGGAGAAAGGTGCAAGCTTAGTGAAGGGCAATAATAGTGTATTATCAGTGCCTTACCGTCAAGCAATTGGTGGATTAATGTACTTGGCCGTAATGACTAGGCCAGATATATCCTATACTGTTAGTTATTTAAGTCAGTTTAATAACTGTTTCGACGATACCCATTGGCAAAGTGTTAAGAGACTTTTAAGGTATCTTCAAAAAACAAAGCATTATTGTTTAAAATATCAAAAAGATGATAAACCATTATTAGGTTATGTAGATGCCGATTGGGCAAAGAACGAGATTGACAGAAGGTCATATACAGGGTTCTGTTTTGTTTATGGTGGCTGTGCTGTCTCATGGGAAAGCTCCAAGCAAAAGACAGTAGCCTTATCTAGCACAGAGGCCGAGTATATGGCGATTTCTGAGGCTTCAAAAGAAGCAATCAATCTAAGGAATTTGTTAGGGGAATTAACAAATTATTTTGAGCCTGTTATGGTGTTTAGCGACAGTCAAAGTGCCTTAAAGCTGTCGTCAAACCCAGTTTTCCATAAAAGGACAAAGCATATCGACGTCCGTCACCATTTTGTCAGGGAAGTGGTGCATAATAAACTGATCAATCTTGAATATTTAAAGACTGAAGATATGCCCGCTGACGTTTTGACGAAGGCTTTAGGTTCTAACAAGCATTATAAATTTTTAGATTTGTTGGGTTTAGTTCCCAGAATGTCTTAGTGCTAGTATAAGTAGATATTAAGAAGTGTTTATCTTGCTTGTTAAAATATTTTAAACTAGTGGGGGTGTTAAGATGAGTTTAAAATATTAAATAACAAGTCTGGCAACGTTGGTTAGTTTAAGCAATGTTTTCTCTTTCTCTAAAAAAACGTCAAGAAATAAATAGTTGATTCACAGTTGTCATAAAGAACAAAGCGTGTTTTATTTTTCCCGAGTTTCCGATGCCCTTTTTCCACTAAATTCAATAATAATGCCTCAAAGAGGGGCGAAACGTCGCCAAAATAATTTTTTGATATTTTTCATTTTATGGTCTTTTATTGGGAACGTTTTTTTTAGTTTATACGCGGTATTTTTTAACATGTGTCCTTCTAAAGATTAAAATGTTATATTCTTTATTTAATAATTACAATTTATAGCTTGATAATGCCTCAAAAGAAAGGCGAAACGACGCCAACAATTTTTTTATATTTTACATTTAATGGTCTTTTATTGGGAACGTTTTTTAAGTTTATATCACGGTATTTTTTAACATTCCATAGCAAGTGTTCTTCTAAAGATTGAAATATTATATTCTTTTTTATAATTACAGTTTATGGCTTGATAATGCCTCAAAAGAGAGGCGAAACGTCGTCAAAATAAAAAAATGTTGATATTTTACATTTTATGGTCTTTATTGGGAACGTTTTTTTAAGTTTATACACGGTATTTTTTAACATTCCATAGCATGTGTCCTTCTAAAGATTAAAATATTATATTCTTTATTTAATAATTACAATTTATGGCTTGATAATGCCTCAAAAGAAAGGCGAAACGACGCCAACAAATTTTTTTATATTTTACATTTAATGGTCTTTTATGGAGAACGTTTTTAAGTTTATATTACGGTATTTTTATCATTCCATAGCATGTGTCCTTCTAAAGATTGAAATATTATATTCTTTTTTATAATTACAGTTTATGGCTTGATAATGCCTCAAAGAGAGGCAAAACGTCGCCAAAATAAAAAAATTGATATTTTACATTTTATGGTCTTTTATTGGGAACGTTTTTTTTAAGTTTATACACAGTATTTTTTAACATTCCATGGCATATGTCCTTTTAAAGATTGAAATATTATATTCTTTATTTTATAATTACAATTAATGGCTTGATAATGCCTCAAAAGAGAGGCGAAACGTCGCAAAAAATAAAACATTTTGATATTGTACATTTAATGGTCTTTTATTGGGAACGTTTTTTTAATTTTATATTACGGTATTTTTTATCATTCCATGGCATATGTCCTTCTAAAGATTGAAATATTATATTCTTAATTTTATAATTACAGTTTATGGCTTGATAATGCCTCAAAAGAGAGGCGAAACGTCGCCAAAATAAAAAAAATGATATTTTACATTTTATGGTCTTTTATTGGGAACGTTTTTTTTTAAGTTTATACGCGGTATTTTTTAACATTACATAGCATGTGTCCTTCTAATGATTGAAATAGTATATTCTTTATTTGATAATTACAATTTATGGCTTGATTATGCCTCAAAGAGAGGCGAAACGTCGCCAAAATAAAAAAATTGATATTGTACATTTAATAGTCTTTTATTGGGAACGTTTTTTGAAGTTTATATCACGGTATTTTTTAAAATTCCATAGCATGTGTCCTTCTACAGATTGAAATATTATATTCTTTATTTAATAATTACAATTTATGGCGTGATAATGCCTCAAAATAAAGGCGAAACGACGCCAAAAAAAAATTGTATATTTTACATTTAATGGTCTTTTATTGGGAACGTTTTTTAAAGTTTATCATACGGTATTTTTTATCATTCCATAGCATGTGTCCTTCTAAAGATTGAAATATTATATTCTTTATTTTATAATTACAATTTATGGCTTGATAGTGCCTCAAAAGAGAGGCGAAACGTCGCCAAAATATTTTTTTTGATATTTTACATTTTATGGTCTTTTATTGGGAACGTTTTTTTAAAGTTTATATGACGGTATTTTTTAACATTCCATAGCATGTGTCCTTCTAAAGATTGAAATATTATATTCTTTATTTTATAATTATTACAGTTTATGGCTTGATAATGCCTCAAAAGAGAGGCGAAACGTCGCCAAAATAAAAAAATTGATATTTTACATTTTATGGTCTTTTACTGGAAACGTTTTTTTAAGTTTATAGACGGTATTTTTACCATTCCACAGCATGTGTCCTTCTAAAGATTAAAATATTATATTCTATAAGTAATATCCTTACTATTGTCATTTATCAGAATCTTGTGTATTTTGGAATAAAACCCTAATTACAATAAATAATACTCTAAATTACTGCACTTACAGCTAAACAAATACTATACTATACTCCAAATAAGCTAATTTTCTTGATCTTCAAATTTTAACGTCTCCATTTCTTGCTTAACATATGAGAAACTTAAGGCATCATCGTTAGTTTCTTTCTCATCAACATTCATATCATTTTTATGCTCTCTCATATGGTCATTTAAAACTCTTCTATTTCTAAAAAAATTGTGTTGTTAACGACTTATACTTATTTATAAAAATAGTTTAATAATAACTAGAGTACGACCGAAACTGGTTTGTCGGCCGAAACCGAATATTCGGCCGTTGCTTAAGGTTCGGCCGAAAAGTAAAGTAAAGTTTAATTATTTTGTTTTAATTATTTAATAAAATACACATTTTTTTATAGTTTTTTTTTAATTAAGAGAGCGTTGTCGCAAGAAATGAGGGCGAGCGCGCACGACAACTTCCGAAATCAGTTTCGGTTTTGGCAAAAGTTTCGGCCAGTTTTGGCCGAAACTTTTTTAGCTAAAATTGGCCGAAACCGAAAGACTGATACGAAACGTGTATCAGTCACATTTTAACCTTTAACGGTGTAAATTGAATTTATAAGAATATCTTTAATTTATCATAACATATTTTTACAAAAATATGTTTATAAAAATAATAAACCATCAGACATATAATATTAGTCAAGGCGAGGCCCTTGGTATCTACCAGGTCCCCGCGCTGCAAGCCGTTCTCGCTGTGACGTCATCTTACAAGCCCAATGCTTGCCGACTTTCGCGGACTCTATTCGCAGCTACATCGCGCAAATATGTTGGTTTATTTATGTTTACTTCCATTTGTTTATTATAAGTAAGTTGTTTTTTATATACTAAATAAGTAAATTGTATTAACTATGTTTGTATATTGGGTAGGTTGTATAATATTTAAGTTTTGGTTTTGTTTTTCAAAATGCCAAGTCGATGTTGTGCGCCGGGATGCAAATCTAACTATACGAGAACAGTATGCATTTGTTACAAAATGTTGTTAAAAAAAATTAAGGGTAGATTTTTTTAAATATCTTAAATATTAATTTGGCAATGTTATTATGACATTATGGGGTAATTTATCGCTAAATTAATACCATTTAATAAGTCTAGTGGCGTCTCGATCAACAACTGTACGAATATTTCTAAAAAAACGGTACGGTACCACACAGTCAGTGGACTGTATAAATGTGTGTAAAATGTTTATGCTTACTTAAGATTAGGCATATAAAAATACAGCTTTTATAACACCTATTTTTTCGTATCTTGTTTGGTTAAGAAGAAAAAAATCCTTAATTAGATATTTTTAGATTATAAAAGGGGCATTAGGGAAACTTTTTCTTTTAAAAATTAGGTTTATAATTTTCTATCAGCAATTATGCAACCCATATTTATATGAACTTTTCTTTCAATTTGATGAAGAATTTGCCCTTAAATTATTTTAACAACATTCTGTAACACCCTGTATATTAGGGAATTTTATTTACACATGATGAAGAATCAAAACAAAAGTGGCTGTGAAATATGCACAGAGAAAATGTAAAAACAAAATTCTCCGTGATTAATCCCGGTGGTAAAGTAACAGCAGATACCTGTTTTCCCTTACACATACCACCAAATATTTTATTTTTAATCTTTGGACAACCCACAAAGGCCTAATAAAAGGCCTAAATACTAGCGAACCGTGGGTGCGTTGAGCGAGGTAAGAGGGGGTTTGTTGACATGGAACTTAAATACTTGAAGATTTGGGGGTTAAAAAGACCTCGGGTAGCACGTTCCACATGCTGGGTAAAAACTCTAGGAATAAAAGAACGAACATTGTGGGAAGTTCGGGGCCTATCCAGTTGGATCGTATTGGGATGCATACGTGCAGCACCACGAGTTTATCTGTTGGGACCGCAAGTGAAGGAATTATACTAAACAATTCCTTAGAGCAGAAGCCATGGAAGTACCTATAGACAAGCAATAACTATGGGCGAGAGAAGGAAGCTTTTCTGTAAGTAAACGATCATTAATAAGGCGAAGAACTCTTTTAAAATGGAATAAAAAATGCTAAATTAGAGGGGGAAATAATTTTTGGCTCGAAAGAGAAATCCAAGCTAATACTGTTTCTTATTTCTTGATACATGATTAAAAATTAGGTTTTGTTTTTAAAGGTATATTTATTTATTTCTGGCAATTGTCTTCACTTTCAACTGAATATGCCATTATCTATGCCGAAAGCTGCGTAGAAAAGAGTTACAAAACATTGTTTGCGAAAAAATAGGTAAAATTGCAAAAAAATGATGTAAGTTGCAAACTTTAAAAACTCGATTCTCGAATACTATAAACACTAAAGACTTATACTTAGCGTCATTTTATAAGTGGAAAAATTGAGGTTCTTTTCCTATAAACCAATGCCTATACCTAAATCCCCATGAAATAGAGTTATAGGGCAAAATACAGAAAAAAAACGTCGTCGTGTTTTTTTTTGCTTGGAATTTTTGAGCATATTTTTGTCAAAAATAACTTTTTCTTAATTCGGCAAGTGTTATTCAAAGAAAAATTTAATTTTTTACAACTTTTATGTTGTAAAAATGCGTAGTTTTTGACCTACCCTCAAAAAACTGAAAAGGGGATGTTTTCACTTAGTTATCAAAATCGCACCCCTGCCCTGGTAGCATTCCGCAGATTTTTAATCTTGGGGGTCCATTGACCATATAAAATAATAAAACCCCTTTAACGTTTTAGTTCCTTTTAACCCCTGTTTTTTTGTACATAATCAATAGCCTATACTAATAACCTTGGCAATGGACACGGACGCCACATGTGGACGGACGAAGTTATGCCCTCGGCGAACCTACCATTAGGGGATACATGGCACGAATGCACGCCACATGGTGTGCTAAACACCCAGAATTAAGTCATCTCTCCCAACACCGTCTAAAAAACTATGTAGTTTGCCGCTCTGGATATGTCAGTACTCCAAGACACCAAGAGCCATCCAGATTCTGGATCTTCAGAATCCCGAGCAAATACAGCCTGCGGATAATACTGTTATTTAGATTGCTTCCGGGAACAACAACAACGAATTAACAGAAAGGCTAACTAATATCAACATGAAGTCTTACATAAAATCTCAACATACAAGCGAACAACGCTCTTCGGGACTTACTGTGAGAAAACACGGATATTTTGGCACTTAACAACGCTGTAACGCTGTTTATGAAGCTGCAAAACAACTTGTTTCTAACAACCAGGACATGGACAGCTTTTACCAAGCACTTAAAAGACCGAACCCAGAATTCAGCCAATTGCCAAAACAATCTAACGTGGCAAAAGAGCTTTGCGCATTCAATATACAGGGTGTCCCACCGGAAACTGCCGCCATCGATTTCTCAAAAAGTAAGCTTTGGAACATTTTAAAAATTTGGTAAAAATTTAATGTCAGTGGGGGACATACAGCTAAAATATTTTGACAGCTCTACCACTTCCGGTTATACCGGAAGTTAATGTCAATTTCCTTATTTTAAATGGAACACCCTTTATATAATTAATGTTTTAGATTCTGATTAGAATTCCAAACATAATTTATTAATAATGTTTTATACCTAAGTCCAACCGTTTTTGACTTATTTTAAATTTTATGTCAAAAATGACGTGAACCCATTACATTACCATCAATTCCTTTTAAACAAAAGCTTTTAATATGAGTTTGGTTGGATTTCTCGTAGAGAAAGAACTACTTTAGCAGACTGTATTGATATTATCACAATTAATAAATACAGAGTGGTCAAAAATAATCGTTAAAAATTATTAGGACAAAAACCTTAAGTCATTTTTTTAAATGGAAACCCCTATCTTTTTGCCTTATTCTATTAAGCATTAAAAATAAGGATAAGTTTGTAAAAGGATGTTTATTTCAAAATTTATAGTTTTCGAAATATTAACAATTTAATATTTATCTATTCTAACAATGCTTTTAAATACGACTTAGTTTTGCTTCTAGTTGGCGTTGACAACAAAATTCGGCTTCACAGCCAACTACCCCGTACCTACCCATACTTAAATGCATTGTTAGAATATATAAATATTAAATCGTTAATATTTCGTAAACTATAAATTTTTGAAATAGACATCCTTCTACAAACTCACCCTTATTTTTAATGCCTAATAGGATAAGGTAATAAAAGATACGGGTTTCCATTTAAAAAATTGACTTTTAAGGTTTTTGTCGTGATGATTTTCAACGATTATTTTTTAACCACTCTGTATTTATTAATTGTAAAAATATCGATACAGTCTACTAAAAAGTTCTTTCTTTACTAGGAACCCAATCCCAACTAATATTAAGGGCTTTTGTTTAGAAGAAATTGATGGTTATGTAATGGCTTGCAAACGTCATTTTTGACATAAAATTTAAAATAAGTCAAAAACGGTTGGACTTAGGTATAGAACATTATACACAAATTATGTTTAGAATTTTATGCAGAATCTAAAAAATAATTAATATATAGGGTGTTCCATTTAAAATAAAAAAGTTGACATTAACTTCCGGTATACCCGGAAGTGGTAAAGCTGTTAAAATATTTTAGTTGTATGTCCCCCACAGACTTTAAAATGTTACCAAAATTTCAAAATTTTTCAAAGCGTACTTTTCGAGAAATTAATCGCAGCAGTTCCCGGTGGGACACCCTGTATGTATGTGGTATATGTATATACAGGGTGTCTCTAAAAGGTCTGTACAAAATGCTACCAAAATTCCTTGGACCAAAATACGATGCTCTAACCCAATTTACCTTAGTCAAAAAGTTGATCGTTTACAAAATACAGGGTGTCAAAGTTTCTATTTTATTTCAGTTATTTTTAAATATTTTACTAATTATAAAACCCTTTTTACAAAATTTAGTATTAAAATGTCTTTTAGGAAGAGAAATTAAAATATGCTAATGTTTTTGTTGTAAAATGTAGAGGAAGCCACCTGCAGTCCATTGCTTAGGTTTAAAGTGTCGTAACTTTTTTGCCTCGGTATATTATAATTTTAGTAAGCTCTTTGGGTACTTTACCTCAGGCATTACTACGGCATCGATGTAACGGCCATACTCCCGGCGATATTAAGACAATAATGGAAAATGACAACTGTCGCATATATTGGCATTATTCGTTTCCAACCACGCATCAAAATAAAGCCAAAAAACTCGAAATCATTTTTCTGGATAAGACCAATCACATCATGTAGGTAAAAGAATTATCTGCCCAGCGAAAAATAACATCAATATAAAAGAACGGGCAAAACGAGCCAAATATCAAGATCTTCTTGGCGAACTTCGGAGCCTCTACCCGGAGTATATTGCGCGATTGGTTGTCCTGATAATCTGCCTGTAGTGGGATAGTGTATTGAGGTAGCTGAGATAAATTTCTAGATCTTAAAATACACCTGAACAGTTCGTAATTAAAATGCAAAAATCTGTTGTTCTTGGGTCCCTTCTAGGGATTTAATCCTAGGATCCCGAAGCCCGAGAACCCGCCCCTTTACAGTACCGAAATCCTCGGGATTAAATTCCTTAAATTTCGGGATTTGAGGGATCAAAAATAAGTTTAATTTTTTCAAAATGATATTGCATGAAACGAAACGCAGTTAGTGTTCGTGTAAGTTTATCGAGTTGTCAATGCCAATAAAAATAAAAAATCAGCCATTTTTATTTCCCAGCTGATTTTAGTCAGGTTTACGCAGTCTTCCTTGAAGAAAGTCATGTAAAAGCACCACTCCGCATCAGGCAAGTTATTACTATTTTGCATTGAAATATGTTTATTTAAAGTATATTTTGGATATTGAATTTTTATTATTTATAGTGTTTATTATTGCCTTAAGTTTGTTGTATTGTAATAAAAATGTTTTAATGCGATCGATTAGAGGTTATGAGAGGGTATGTCGATGTTGCAGAAATATAGTTTTGTTTTTATTTTTGAAGGTACTTAATCAAGACGACTGTCAAAGTGTCTTTATCAAAAGAAAGTTTGTATCAACTTGATTTTTGTAATTTAATTACTTTGTTTTTTTTTTGCTTTAAAGGGAAAACTTCTTTTTGTTCAAATTTCAAATCCCGGAACTATCCCGGGTAATAAGGCTCGGGATTATATCCCCTACTTAGTACTTACAATGTTTTAAAATCACACAATGAGCAATGCCAAAATTCCTTTGGATCCATTTCTGTTTCTATGAACTTTGGACATATGAATTCGCAAATTATTTGTTGATGCCGTTTTAAAACAACAACAGGGACAAGATACTTGATTCTTTGTTTCAGTCGGGTTGGAAAATTTAGCGATGTGTACTGCTAAATAAGTTTTGTTTTTGGACTGGAAAGGGCAGTTTGTACATTTGTACAGTGAAACCTAAAAATACACATTTTTATAAAAATAAAATGTAACAATTTAATATAATTATCAAAAAGTTTAAATTACTACAAAAAAGTCATACACCCCTGGAAAAAAACCAAACGAACAAAATTCAGTTTAAATTCTATCTTAAATTACATACCGGTTTTTTGTCCGATTGTGATTATCTTTAATTTTACTTTGGTATTATTTTATCAAAAAGTTTTATAAGGCTTGATGTTATATAGAAAAAAGCCAAATGTTGAATTTTGACCTAAATTTTAGAACACCTTGTTAAAAAAATTAACGTCCCAATATTTTACCTGCGTATTCGATTGTATAATCTCGATATTTCTAACCATTTTTTTGTTCGTATCAATATCTTTATTTTAAAAGGAAATACTGATCTTTAAAGAAAACCATGCAATTTATGTAAAAACATTAAAACCTATCTTGTTGCCTCGAAACATTTCACTGTCTATACAGAATCAGCCACTCAGAAATGTAAACATGGATGCGTGGAAAGGAGATGCAAATGCCCGCATTTAAACATTTCGGATTGGATGACTAATAGTGCTTGCTTTGTTATTGCATTACTAGCCGATATACCTAGAGCTGATACAATATTGTTTGTATGTTTTTTAGAGTGTCGTATATTGTCATTTGGTGCATTGAATTATAATGGTCGTGATACATGCTGTATTGTACATGATTGGGCGAACCCAAGATTTAGATAGATATGTTTGAAAAATAAATAAGATAGATGTATCAAATGTAGTATTTTTTTAAATCTTTGTGAAATATCTTTTTGTATTTTTAAGTTATAAAATCTCCCTTTCTGTCACACTTGTGTATCTTAAGAGATAACAAAAATCTGGTTATTGATTTGGAATTAACGAAATAAAGTTAACAAACTGAAATTTTTAGTTATTTTGTACGGTAAACATAAAAAGTTAAGGGGCCTTAAAATTTATGCATTGACACCCGATACATAATGTTTAAATTTAAAGGTTGTCTTAAAAATGTTTTTTTTTAGAATATTTGTCGTTTTTAATGTTAGGTCAAAACGAAACATTTGGTTCTTTCCTGTATAAAATCAAATCCCTTTAAACCTTTTGTAAATTCAGTATTACTTTATATTCTTAATGAAAAGGGCTACTACTAGACCTAAAAATAATATAAATCGGATAAAAAAACCAATAATTAAGTTACGATTTAATTTAAACAACACTTTTATGTCCATAAGTGTATTAATATAACATTACAATACGCATTACCGATTGATTTTTGTATTTGTTTTGAAATTCAAAATTTAAGCAGCTATACAGAAGTTAAAAAATCCACTATATTCATTTTATAGGCGTATTTTTGAGTTCTAAATATGACTTCCTATAAACATGTCTCCCAAAATGCACCCCTTTGAGTTATAGCTGTTATAAGTTGAGTAAAAATGCGATTATATTGAACCATAGCTACATGTTTGCATCAAAATTTTACGAACACACTACGTTTACACCTTACACACGGTCAGTCAGGTCTTCGATCCTACCTAAACTAAAAGGTAGTCCACGAGTAAGTGCGAAATAAACACGTTATGTTTATCATTTTTAATAATTTGTGTTTTTTTAAGGAGTGATGGGGGAGGGGCGGGAATTTGCGATATCTGTTTTTTGGAGGGATTGTTTAATTTTCGAAAAAGGTATAAAATTATACTTTCTTTTCGCTGTGAAAACAAAACAGCTTTTAAATGTAATGCAGTTTAAGGTAGTAAAAAACCATATTTTGATAAAGTCCATGTAGGAAGCGACGTAAGACACGTCTAAAGACCATGTTGTTGGTCCACTCCTAATACAGAGGAAAATTGCCAGTTATTGCATATTGAAAATTAATATATGTTTCTACATTTGTGTAGATATTGCTAATTATTCCAGCAAAAGTAATGTTTTTCGGGCTATTCGGCCGTCATCGTTTATTTTGTATCCTTGGCGTTTCGCCAGCTCGAGTGGTTGACATACTCAGAAGGTTCCTAGTAGACTACTTGCGTACTAGTGTCCCGGCGAGGTCGTATTAACGCTGGGTAGTATGCGTACCTTGAGTGGTATTACCTACAGGAAAATCGTCTATTAATTTATTTTTCTTTACTAAAGTTTCATAAAATATTTTTTTGTTTAGAAAGTCATTTGACGGTTCTTTGTACTAAAACTGCTTTGAATACGTGAACCTATCCCTGTGTTCATTGGATTCTGAGGTCGCGGCGGCTATCTCAGAAGTTGTGGATTCTGAGTCAGAATCAGAAATTGAAACATAAGTTTGTGATGTATCTACATATTTGTCAGAGCAGTCATTTTTGGGGTTGAAGCAGCCAACTCTAATGCCTCAATTAGAGGTCTCACCCCTGGGGGTGAGGGGAAATCCCACCTTCCTACCGGTGAACCCGGAAGTTTGTTCACCTCCCCAAAAGAGTTCGTATTGATGTTAATAAATGGTGGGGTTCTCGTGCCTTTGGGATGGAAATGTGTATTTGAAGCAACCTGTGCTTCTTTAGAAATATTCATGAGCGCTTCTAGGAGCTTTTGTTCAGCCACTGTGAACAAAATTAAAAGAAGTTATTTAAAATGGAAAATCGGCACTTGAAAAATGAAAAATTAGGCAAGTCTGCTTTTAAGGGGAAAAGGGAAAGTCCTTACGTCTTTAAAAGCTCTTTACAATTTACAAACTTAAAAACTAAGTTTTAAAGTAAGTTACAAACTCAAAAAATTATGTAAAATAAAAAACTAATATAAACACTTAAAGTTCAGTAAACACTATGGTTTAAAAAACTCAGTCTTTTTGTTTAAAAAAAACTACTTTTTAAAACGAATCAAAAATATTTTTATTTTTATTGTTTTCTTTTTAGAAAACTAAACGCTAAGTTCTAAAGCTAAAAATACTCAAAGTAAAAATTGAAATATTCTTGAGATACGAAAATATTCAGTATGCCTACTTAAAAAGGAACTTAGCAAAAGAAAAAGCAATAATCAAATTTAAAATCTAAAGAAAATTCAAAATTTCTTATAACTATTTTAAGTATCGAAGAATTAACAAACTGTTGTTAACTTTTAGTAACAACAGAATTAAACTTATACTTAAGATAAATGACAACAGAATTAACAATTGTTGTTAACTTTTAGTAAAAACAGAATTAACTTATTTTTTATATTTACAAAAGTAGATTCAAACTTCTTGTTTAACGAGTACCAGCAAATCCAATATCAAATCAAAAATTTTTCAATTTTTAATTCGACAAATTGGTTCACAAAGTACGTTTTATAAACAATAAGCTTAAAACTATTATTTACAAGAGTTATATATTTACAAAGAAAAGAAGTCAAATCAAAATCAGGAGTTTGTTTATAACAAAAGTCTTTTCACCTTTAAAAAATTGAATTTTATATTTTTGCTTATTTTAATCACAAAAAGTGAATTTACACTTAACAACGTTTTTTATAGTTTTTTCAAAAAGTCACAATTTGGAAAATTTGTCACTTAGTTTTTGAAAAATGTCAAAGTTTGAAGTCACAATTTAATGCAAAAGTCACAATTTAGTAATAGAAAAATTCACAATTAAGTCTAAAAACTACAATTTGGCCAAGCATTTAACATGGCTCCTGCAGTCATACATTGGGCAAAATGAGACATACGTTAAAGATTCAAGTCACTTCATTGCTAAAATTAAAGACCAAAAACTTGAAAATGAAGACTTATTCCTCTAAATGAAGCAATAAATCATATTAGTGCAATAATTCCAAATGACATATCTGATCTTTTTAAACATTGCCAGACGACCACATACTTTCCATGGAACCAGAAGATCTATAAACAAACTAAAGGAGTAGCAATGAGAAGCCCACTAAGCCCAGTAGTAGCAAATTTCTTTATGGAAAAGTTTGAACAGCAAGCCTTAAGCACTGCCCCTATAAACCAAAGGTATGGTTCCGGTATGTCGATGATACCTTTGTAATTTGGAACCATGGATCGGAAAACTTCAAGAATTCCTGAACCATATAAACTATATACATGCAAATATTTAATTCACAATGAAAACTGAAGAAAATAACAAAATAGCCTTTTTAGCCGCTTTACTTACAAGGAGTGGCAAGCGGCTGGGGCACACGGTCTACAGAAACCCGACTATACGGACAGATATTTGCACAGAGACTCTAACCACCATCCTTGTCAAAAGTTCGGGATTATCAAAACGCTTACAGAACGGGCAAAAAGAATTTGCGAACCTAGAGCAATCAAGTCGGAATCAACCCACTTAAAAACGCGCTACTCAGAAGACTATACTCAGAAAAGGAAATAGACAACGCAAAGCATCCGAAAAATAATCGCAGAACCAAGGAGCAAAGTCCACCAACAGCAAGAGCCTTCTTACCTTACATTCCGAGGGTCACGGACAAAATAGGTCGCCTACTAGACAAGGTTATTATTAAAACTTTATACAACATACAAGAAAAAGAAAAGAGTGTTTAAGATCGGCCAAGGACAAAAGGGACCCTCTGGCATGCCCTGGAGTTTATCGAATACCGTGTACATGTGGCAGTGCGTATATCGCAACGACCAAGAGATTGAAATCAAAATACATAAAGCCAACTGCCGCATGGGAAAGATTGTCAAATCAGCCGTAGCGAAGCACACTTTATAAGGCACAGGGCACCACATAAAATTCGAAAATACCCAGGTTCTTGCTAATACCTCATCCTACCATGCCAGACTCTACAGGGAAGCCATAGAGATACACAAACATACCCACTACTTTAATAAAAGAAAATAATTAATGAAGATCAACAAAACATGGATTTGACCCATGTCTATGGCAAATTGTTCTTAATCTTAATGGTATATAAGAAATTTTAAAGTTCAAAGAGTTAAGTGTTAAAATAAAATTAATTTATTTGTACTTCTGCATTTTGAAAGAAAAATTAAATACCTCCTAAGCAAACAAAATTAGATACTTAGTAATATTAAAAGATTTAAGATATTTTTTTATGTAGAATCTAAAATCGTCATAAAATACAGGGTGTTCTATTTAAAATAATAAAACTTTGATACGTCACACTTGTTTTGGAACATCCTTTATAGTTACCTCTATATGTTTTCCGTTTTACCTTTTCTCAAAACTTCATGGTTATCTGCACAGGTGCCAATGCACCCAAAGAAATAAAATGTATGGGTGCAATGCATATAAAAATTTGTAAGGGTTCTTACACGCGAATGTTGTGATGTAGCGTTTGTAAGTTGAAGACCTTTTGGCGAAGTAAAACATGTTTTGGTAAAAACATAGTAACTAAGTAATTGTTTTTAGGATGAGGACTTTTTTAGGTGAGGGCCTTTTATTTTTTTTTTTTTCTTTAAAATTTTTTGAATGCACCCATATGAAAATTGAAAACTTAACGCGCCTGATCTAGCTATAGACAGTGTCGAATATAGCGAGCCACCCTGTATAATTATAATACATTTATAGATAGCTGATTTTGCAAAATTACGATTATTTAAAAAGCAGCAATACATTTGGGATTTACAATAACATACCTCATCTGGCGATTTATGTCTTAATATATGATCTTTGTATGCTCCACTATGCCTAGTCTTGTACGAACAATCTCCACACTGAAACATTTTTATTTCATCCTCACTTTTATGTATTTTCATATGAATCCTAAAAAACAGGACAAGAATATTTAAAAAAATTGCAAGCTTCTGAATATCATTATGGTTTAACAAAATTACAATTTGACGGATAAAATAAGGATAAAGTGATAATTTATTGCTAAAACTAAGAGGTAAACAATATATTAATTTTGATGCCCGAGCAACATACAACCAGTAAAAGCGGTATCACAGATTAATCTATGTTGCCAAACGTATCCCGATGATGCTTTGTAACGTAAAATTGGACGGTTTATATTAAAAAGTAAAAAATTGATTGGAAAAGGAACAAAAATTGAAACTTACCATTAAATAAAAGTTGCAAAAAAGTATTATCTACTTTTTTCTGTGAAAAAGTTAATTATTAAAGGGAATAATCGTTAGGTGTCATTAACGACGTTTATATCGATCAATTTTTTGTCCTCCGTGCCATTAACACCTAATAGATTAAAAAGAATACTTGTTCACATAATCAAGTTTTACAATTTTTATAATTTAAATCAAAATTACCAACGCCATATTTTAATACGAAGAAGAAGACATAAAAATTACACAAATTATCGTTAAAAATGACATATCCATTAAAAGACCGGCTACGCTTTGTAAAATTGCATTACAAAAGTAAAGAAATGCTTGAAAAACCCAAAGATGACTTTTTGAGAATGTTCACAAAATAATGTAAATTGAGAAAATGATTGTACTAAGAGCGGCTTTTACAATGTCATGTTAACAAACTCAGAGTTATATTATTATGTGGTTGAAGTCCTAGCTAAATTTTAAAAGCTGTCAAATGCATTGTCACCTAGGTTTACCAAATATGGTTTCCTTTTAGGGTAGGAGTATAGCAACTCAAGGATTGACTCGACATTGTAAAGGCCGCTCTAAGGCACAGTTTTAAAATTGCGAGTTCAGTTTAGGTTCAGTTGAACTCAACTGGTACATGAATCTACCCATTTAAAATATTTTGCTGTCACTTTTGGCATTTACTTGACAGGAATATATTTTAAATGGGCTTATCACCAGTTGAGTTGACTCAACCTAAAATGAAGTCGCAATTATAAAACTGGGCATAAGAGGGTTATTTTGTTCTCGAACAGCTGTATTGTAAATTATAGCGTCTGTATCTTAACCTTTTTAGGCCTTACCTTAAAGTATAGATGTTCGCTGAAGGTTTAAAACATACTGGACATGTTTCGGGATTTTTATTACCATGAGCTGTTTCCACATGCCTTTTAAGACAAGAATTAAATTTTGAAGAGAACTCACACTCGCCACATTTATATTGAGGAGCTTCTGTGGAATGAATTTCCTTCATATGTCTTTTAAGCCTAGCTAAAAAAATATTATTAAAAGGGGTAATGTCAAAGTAAAACAGGGAAAGAAAAAGGAATGTTAAGTTGACAACTTTTCATTAACATTTCGTCGGGTCTGTACAAATGTAATAGCACAAAAATATGAAAATTTATGCTTTAAATAAACAGATTTTTTTATTAGTCTTTCTTAACAACTAAAAAAATGGGGGAGGGAGGGGGTAACAACATCCTGTGTCACCAGGAATACTGGAGAGGGTTATGATATTAACCCCGACTTTAGATGGTTTGTGGTCAGGCACGCGAGAAAGGGCACACAGGGAAAAATTGGAAAGATTTGATAAAGTCGCTATATTTAGTCAGCAGATGATCAATCCAGTGGCGTCTAGAACTTCTGCTAGTCGTTTTGCGTTGTTTTGAAAGGTATATTTGTTGAAAGATGTGTTCCCAAATATTTTTAAATTAAGTTGAAAAAGATGCAACTTAATAATAATAAAGTAATGTCTAAACGGTTGTTCTAATAATTCTATAAAATGTATTTTTTCGGCACTGGTGTTGACACTTATCTCATTTAATAACATTGCTCAAAAGGTACCTGGTACCTGGTGATGTCAAAAAGTGGCGGCCAATATGTCATAACCCCCTATATATAAATTAACACCATTCGTGAGTGCAAGCCAAAATCAACGGTCAGTTACTGTCTTAATATTCTTGCTCTATTTAAAAGACTTGGGAGACTTGGATTTATTTAAAGGAAAATATAAAAATATTTCGAGTCCGCTTCTGTTTTTTGTCGATTTCAGTAGATTTGCCGACGAATGAATTACACAGCCCCACAAAAATAAAAAGTTAGTGGTCCGAAGGACCAGACCATGGTATCTTTATGCTTTTGGGGTCGCTGAATCTGAATCCGAAATCGGTTTGACCCCATCAGGTCTCGGTCAAGGTCATTTTAAGGTCAAATCATTAAAATTCATTAAAACAGACCACAAACGGGGTACCTTTATGTTTTTGGGTTCGCCTAATTCGAATCCGGGAAGATCAATTTGACTACGGATTCGGATTTAACGACCCAAAAACCCCAAAGTATCATGATTTTGGTGCATTTACGATAACTTCTGATGATTTAAAATTGATCTTAGACTCTTATGGTCAAATTGACCACGGATTCGTATTTAGCGACCCCAAAAACATAAATAGACAATGATTGTGGTCTATTTTCAATAAAATTTAATTATTTGACCTTGAAATGACCCTGACCATGATCTGGTGGGATCCAACTGACTCCAGATTCGGATTCAGCGACCCCAAAAACAAAAAGATAGCATGGTCTGGTCTTTCGGACCTTCAACTTTTTTACTTGTTGGGCGGCTGACCTTAAAATGACGTTGATACTGACCTGATAGGGTCAAACCGACCCTAGATTCGGATTCAGCGACCCCAAAAACATAGAGATACCATGGTCTAATTTTCGGACCACCAACTCTTTATTTTTATGGGGCTAATAATACTATTTGCTTCTATTAACAAAGTTAAATAAAGTAAATTTACCATTTTCAAAAGTTTTGAAGGGGCATTCCAGACAATGTTTGTAATCTATATCTTCCTTTTTCATATGCATTATTTTTATGTGTCGATTATAATTTCCATAATACAATGTTGCATAAGTACACTTTTTACATTTATACCTAAAATTTAAATATTAAAATTGATTGTAGCTAAACAAAATCCTTTTTATTTTAATGTAACATAACTAAAGTGGGTCCAAAATTAGTAGGAAACATATCCGGTGTCCCTAGTAGGTGGCTCACCCCTACAACTATTTGATTTTTTTAAGCAACAAAATAAAATTAAACACGTAGATATGTATATCACATAAATGTGTGTTGTTTTATAAATGCAGTTGTTTCTGTTCCTTTTAATTTAGACAAAAACTTTTGCAAGCATATTATCACTTATTTAAAAAGAAAATGACATTTCGAGTACTACGACACTCCCTTTGCAACTTTTTGACACTTAACCTCTAAACATTTTTAATTTTTAATCTAAAGTACCATGAATGTGATAAAACAACGAAATTTTGGACCAATTAGTTACGGAAAAGTAGGTTTGACAATCTTTTGTTTTTTATAGCCTCTACACACTGGTTAAAAGTTTTCAATATCGTATTTATGGTCGTAAGCTCATATTTCAAATGGATCCAGAGTGGCTCACTATACTAGCTAAAAATGTTATTTTACCAACATTTAACACTGCATGTTTAAACTGTATATGTATATCACAAAAATCCATATTACCTATTATTTTTTTCATAATAGCATATACTTTTATTTTTTCATAATAGCATAAACCAGTGATAGACAGACAGTATTGTTAAAGAAAAAACAATAACTAGTTGTTGCAATAATAAATTTAATTGATTACCTTGTTTATTTTTTATTTTATTTATGACGTTACCTCTGGAAACTGTAGATATTTTATAATAAAACGTGCTACTACAATCAAACGGAAATCTAAATATTTTCAATACGTTTTATACCTTCAAAATGCATTATTGCTGTAGGAGCAATTAATCACGTGATGTTTTTTTAAACCAAAATTTGACCCCCTCCTTTCCTCTAGTCATACTTGGAGAGGTTTAAAAGTAACTCCCCTGCCCATTCCCCATCACGTGTATTTTTTGTGACAAAATATGTTATTTTTTTACAATATTATCTTTAAATAAAAGTTAGTTTATTCTAATTTTATTCTAGAACACAATGAACTTTTATAAAAATATTCAGATAGACATTAAAATTGCAAGCTTTTCCACAAAAAAATAAATACACGTGATATCTTCCTTACATCCCCTACCCCCTAGTGATGTTCAGTGATTTTTCCGAACCCCTTTCCCCTGTTCAAGCCTCACGTGATTAATGGACGACCCCTAGGTAGAAGGCTTTGCTAGGCAAGGAGGTTTAACTTTTTCTATGCTTTAAATATTCACTGATAATGTTTGTCAAAATCAATAAACAATACATGACAATGTGATACTATAGTAACATATTATACCGAGATTAAATAATTATTTATGATTAATATTGTATGCTACCTAGAACGAAAATTAAAGAGTAATTTTTATCGGGGAAAAATAGTATGTACAACTTACAGAAAAACATAGTTCCTCTTGGACTCTCGATGGTTGCTGGACTCGGATTACGCCTCGTCCAACAAACACCAGCATGGTCCGGAAATATATCGCTTTTTCTTGTTACACTATATTATAGATCCAAGACTTTCGACCTGCAACACACTAAATATTTGCGGAATAGCTAATTGTTATACTTTAAATCAAATAAATAAATAAACAACAAAATATTTAATAAACTATTTTTAAAATCATTTACCCAATATAATTTTGTATGAACTTGTACTCTATTTTGCCTGCATTTTTAAAAACAATAAACAATGTTTTTCCAACGTACTGTAGTTTTCTATCATTACTGCAGGATACGGCTGGTTATTGCGATTAGGAAAAAAATTGTTAATGTGGATTTTTGTAATACATATTTTCATATCAAATATTAATTGTGATGATTGTGTGATTGTGAAACATATTCTTTTTAGCTATTATGGTGATCCATTAAAAAAATGACTTAGGATCATAAATATGATGTTGCAAACTTTAGACGTGCCTGTAAAGGCTAAACAAACTAAAGACTGTCACATCTAATTTTTCCTGATTTCTTATTAGGTATATTATAAAAATAAAAATATTTGGAGAGAAAATGTTAAAAAGTAGCAAATAGAGTGTTATTTTAAGCAGAATGTCATTTTCTATTCAAATGATAAATATAATATACGGGGGTGTCTTTTAAAATAAGAAAGTAAAAGTCGTTTCCGGCTAAACCGAAAGTGAAAGAAACAACTTTATTTGTGAAACAATACATATTTATGTCGTATACCTTAATCCCACATATTATGTTGACACTTTAAATAATAAAAAGTTATAGGGGTGAGCCACCGTCTAAAGTTATTTGGTATTGGGAGCTCAGAGACTATAATAAAAGATACAAAGAAGGCTAAATGGGAAAAGTTGTACGTCATTTAATTGTAAAATTAATGCACTTTTAATGGCGACTCTATCGTGTTCGTTTTAAAGATATTTTAAAACTACAAAAGTCTACATTTTTAAAAAGTGTGTATTTTCTCTTTCAAGATATTTATAGAATCAGTACGTAAGTAAATTAAGACTTTTTCAGTGCAATGCATTTCTGTTTTCAGAATTTAATTTCGACCTTTCAGTTTTGAGAGACCAACTAACCGTTTCATTTCCTTGTGACGGCTGTTTGGTTTCTTACAGCACATCTAAAAAGAATATTTTAAACGTTAAGGATAATTCCAGTGTTAGTTGATTTTACTTGGAGAAAAAAATGATTTTTCAAGCCTAACTTAAAATGTCTTCCTCTTTTGTCTGAAATACATATTATGTATAATGAAAGAATATGATAGCTACCGCAATAGAAGTCCAGTTTAAATGGCTGAATTACGAACGATTTATCACCACGCGCTTATAGTCTAAGAGCCCGTGAGCGGCGGATCTTCGTCATTTTGTAAAAGCTAAAACTTTGTCAGCGCATTCTTCCAACATAGGTAGAAGCGATGGGGGACTATGAAGTTTGACTCATAGTGGCTTTGGCAGGTACCAGGTACCAAAGGTTACTAAATTGAAAGTTAACTTTCGTCATTTTGTAAAAGCTGTATTTTATGTATGTTACTTGGGTACCTATCAGAAGATATTTCCCCAGTCGGCAGACACTTCTGATAGTTCCTGCCCTGTGGCAGACAAAAATTTAGTCTGGCTGTAGGGGCCCAATTGTCCGAGTAAGTCCAATATTTAGTCCAATATTTCTGTTATTTAACAAGATATGAAAAAACTTTTTTTACAAAAGTTATAGTGTTTTTAAACGCGGATGTCCTAAAAATATTTTAGTTTATACAGAGTGTCTCAAAAAAAGTAATAACTGTGAAGTTTTTTTTTTTTAATTGTAACCTCAATTTTTTTACCTTTAAAGTTAACTAAATAAAAAGTTAACTTTAGTTATTTTGTAAAAGCTGAATTTTATGTATGTCACTTGGGTACCCATTAGAGGATATTTCCCCAGTCGGCAGACACTTCTAATAGTTCCTTCCCCCTGGCAGACAAAAATTTATTCTGGCTGCAGGGTGGCTTAAATGTCCGATATGTCCAATATTTCTGTTATTTAACAAGATATGAAAAAACTTTTTTTATAAAAGTTATAGTGTTTTTAAACGCGGATGTTCCAAAAATATTTTGGTTTATACAGAGCGTCCCGTTTATTTTTGAATTGTAACCGCAATTTTTTACATTGAAATTATTATTAACTAAATTATATATTAACTAAATTAAAAGTTAACTTTCGTCATTTTGTAAAAGCTAAAAGCTTCTGTAAATTATAAATGATGTGGCAACATTGCAACGGGTGTAAAAACAAAATACCCTTTCATGTGCTTTTTATGCTAAATTTGATCCTGCAAAGAAAAATTGGGGTTAAAATTTAAAAAAAACGTTTACGGCCATTTCATTTTTTTTTTTTTTTGGGACATTCAGTATAGATCAAAATATTTTTGGGACATCCGCGTTTAAAATCAATATAAATTTTCATATAAATAACAGAAATATTGGACTTAATCTGACATTTGAGTCACTCTGTAGCCAGACTAAATTTTTGTCTGCCCGGGTGTAGGAATTATTAGAAGTGTCTGCCGACTGGAGAAAATTTTTCTAATAGGTACAAGTAATATACATAAAATTTAGCTTTTACAAAATTACGAAAGTTAACTTTTTATTTAGTTAACTTTCAAGATAGAAAATTTGAGGTAAAAATAAAAAAGATAACTTTACAGTTATTACTTTTTTGGGACACTCTGTATAAACCAAAATATTTTTATGACATTCGCGTTTAAAAACCCTATAACTTTTATAAAAAAAGTTTTTTCTATCTTGATTAAATAACAGAAATATTGGACTAAATATTGGACTTACTCGGACAATTGGGCCCCTACAGCCAGACTAAATTTTTGTTTGCCACGGGGCAGGAACTATCAGAAGTGTCTGCCGACTAGGGAAATATCTTCTAATAGGTACCCAAGTAACATACATAAAATTCAGCTTTTACAAAATGACGAAAGTTATATTTCAACTTGGTCACCTTTGGTACCTGGTACCTGCCAAAGCCACTATGAGTCAAACTTCATATTCTCCCATCGCTTCTACCTTCTACCTATGTTGGAAGAATGCGCTGACAAAGTTTCAGCTTTTACAAGATGACGAAGGTCTGCCGCTTACGGGCTCTTACTCTATTATATGGACAGCTCCGGAGTCTATATAAGCGGCATCGATTTTATTACACGTATACGTAATTCTATTGTGGTAGCTACTATATTCGTTGTTATAATATAATCTAATAATGATAAAAATATAATTTCATTACAATCTGATTTGTAAACTTTGAGATAATATAAAACAAAAATATACAAATTATTTCTACCTGTTTTTACATCTCCAGACTCGTGACTTTTTAAATGTAATGGCATACCTCTTTGTGTTATTAATTTTTGACATTTGGGACAAGGAACTGTTTCTTTATGACACTTCATGTGATTTGGCAAAAATGTTTTATTTTTGGTTTCATATGGGCACTCTGGACACTTATACATAGGTACTTCACCAGGTTTTCTAAAATAATTTAAAATAATCGGCCTTGTAAAATTTATTACAACGGATAACTGGAAAAGAATATACGTTATTATTACTTCAAAAGAAAAGTGACATATACATATAATTCGAAAAATGTAATGTTTATATTATGTGCAAAGGTATAATAAAATTGGACAGCAAATACCCAAGAAAAGTAACATAACAAGTAAAAAAATCATACAACTCACCAATGTGATTTAATTGTCGCTGCCACAAAAAAAAAAGGTTTTATACAGTGGCTCCAAAAAATATATATACATAAGTATATTATTGGAATTTTTAAGTTATACAATGGGGATATTAAAAGCCCTCCTCCCCTTTATCTTTTGAATGGTACAGGATATCGACATTCGATAAAATTGGGCTAAAGAGTATCACATAAACTACTTTTTGGCATAAAAATAATTTACCTAAGGTAACATACAAAAAGGTATTTAAATTCTGGAATGCATTATGGGCAATGTGTCATTCATTCATTTTACTGAATATGTTGGACCTAGTCGGGACTACGCACTGACTGCGCATATCCGATGACCTTCTAATCGTGCGTAGTAGAATATATTCAGCAAAATTTGGTAGGTGGTAGAGGAGCTTTCCTCGCCTGAGGAGGTACCACCCCACTCACCCTTTAAAGGACCCGTGAAGTCTTAACGGACGTTTCGGGTTCTGGGTGTGTGAGTCAGTTTTCCTTCTTCCCTCTTTTTTTTTCTTTTTTTTCTATTTACCCACCAAACCATGTACAAATGATGGCGGCACACCCAGAAGTAAAATGTTCCGAAGGTAAAATACCCCTCCATTCGGATCTCCGGGCGAGGGGTGCATCCGGGAGACCTTCATCGAGAAGTTTAATATTTTTTGCAAATATATGTGGGCTTAACACCAATATAAACTCCGTTCACCATCACCTTCAGTCATCTAAGCCCCACTTACTGTTTCTAACAGAAACTCAGATAAGTTCTAAATCTTCAACCAGCCACCTTCTCTTCCCAGGCTATGAACTTATTTCGTCTTTTCGCCCACATGGTGGCGTATGTGCTTACGTCCGCAACGATCTGGCTTGTGCTCGAGTTTCCAATCTTGAATCGGGTAGGCCCGATATCCTTTGGCTCAAACTTTCCCTTAGGTCTTCAACTAAATTTATCTGCTGTTTGTACCGGTCCCCATCTAATAATTCCTATGTCGAATTCTTTGACTTTCTTTCAACAAAGATAGCGATAGCATAATTTCTCAGTTTCCATCGGCTGAAGTAATCGTGCTTGGCGACTTCAATGTCCATAATAAGGATTGGCTGGGCTCTTCAAAAACTGACCCCAAGGCAGAGCAGCCGAAATCTTCGCAGTCAGTAACTCTCTTACCAACCTTATTATGGAACCTACCTACTTTCCTAGAGTCCCAAATCATAGTTCAAATCCCCTAGATCTCTTTCTTACCACCAACCCCGAACTCTATCAAACATCTGTCACAGCTCCCCTAGGTCGCTCAGATCATGGCTTAGTTACTATATCTTACCCTGCACATCCCGAGGTAAATGAATGCATGCCACCACGCACCGTATGGCACTACAACTCAGCCGACTGGGATGGCCTAAGGGACTTCTTTGCCACCTACCCCTGGGATTCCATCTGCTTTTCTTCTCGTGATCCTTCTCAAATTTGCAATCAACTAACCGAATCAATTCAATTGGGCATTGAAACCTATATTCCACACACCATCAAGAACCACAAACAATCCAATAACAAACCCTGGTTTTCCAAATCTTGTGATAAAGCTAGAATTTTAAAAGTTCAGGCTCACAAGAAGTTTTTACAGGATCCTAGTCCAGAAAACCGACAGGCCAGCATTGAAGCAAGAAACTACTACAATCAAACAATTTCTGAAGCCAAAGACTCCTTCGACAATCATATTAAAAACAAAGTTCTTTCTTGCTCAAATGGCAGCAAATCTTTTTGGTCCTTTGCGAAAAACATAAGTAGGAATTTTTGTACCAGTTCTTTCCCACCACTAACTTTGAAAGATGAAATTATTTCTACCGCTAAAGGAAAGGCAGAACTATTTGCTAAACAATTTGCTGCCAATTCAACACTTGTCCCTCCCGTAAATCATCAAATTCCAGCGGTTACCCCGGTTCCTCATAAAATGCCCGATATTATTTTTAAGGTAAAACACATTAAGCGTATCCTTTCTTTCCCTTAACACCAAGAAATCGTCTGGGCTGGATGGCATACCAGCAGTCGTTTTAAAAAATGTGCTCCAGAACTTGCACCAATCTTAACTCGGCTCTTTCGAATTTCTTACGACACAGGTATCTTTCCGGAGAGCTGGAAAGCTGCACGTGTTCAACCTATTCCCAAGACAGGATCTAAATCTCTTCCATCTAACTATAGAGCAATTTCAATTCTCTCAGTTCTTTGTAAAGTAATGGAAAAATTCATTAATACGCAAATTCTTAAGTATTTAGAAAAACACAAAATTTTGCACGACAGGCAGTATGGATTTCGTCACAAAAGATTTTTTTATCTTTGAACAAACCACGAAGGCTAAAAGCCTAAATACTAACGTACCGTGGGTGTCTTCAGCGAGGTAAGAGGGAGTTTGTTGACACGGGACTTAAACACTTGAAGATTTGGGGGAAGGAAAGACCTCCGCGGGCAGCAGGTTCCACAATCTAGAAACTCTAGGGATAAAAGAACGAACAAAGTGAGAAGTTCGGGGCCTGTCCAGTTGAACCGTATAGGGATGCATACGCGCGGAACCACGAGTTTCTCTGTTGGGAACCGTGAGTGGAGGAACTATACTGGACAATTCTTCAGAGCAGAAGCCATGAAAGTACCTATAAAAAGCGATAAATCCCCCACAGCCCGACGATGGGCAAGAGAGGAAGCCTTTCTGTAAGTAAAGGATCATTAATGAGACGAATAGCTCTTCTTTGAATAGAATCAAGAATGCTTAGGGTTGTGGGGGCGCCATGCCCCAGATATGAAAACAATATTCCAAGGGAGGTCGGATTTGGGACACATATAAAGTGTATAAATTAGAAGCGGAAAAATACTTTTTGGCTCGAAAAGAAATCCAAGCTTCTTTGAAGCTGCCGTGGCTATAGATACAATGTGTTTATGCCAGTTAAGGTTACTATCAAATGTGACGCCCACAAGATTGAAGGTGTCTTTACTCTGTAAAACTTGGCCGCTCATAAGTAGAGGATGAGTATTTGATGACTCTTTTTGCGACAAGGAACATGATTGTGTTTTGGATGCATTAAAATGGACGAGATTTCTGGCGCCCCAATCCAATATTAAGTTAAGATCTTGCGAAAGAGATATCTGCATCGCTCTGCGTTTGTTTTCCAAGTCAGGTTTAGTGATGGGTTTAGGAACCTGAAAACTGGAGTGAAGGGTACTATCGTCGGCGAAACTATGAATGGAATTAGTTGTGAACGAGAGAAGGTCGTTGATGTGAAGAAGGAACAATGTTGGTGCCAGAACTGAGACCTGAGGGACTCCAGCATTTACTTGGTGAAAGCTTGAAGAATGGCCGTCCACAATAACTGATATACGTCGATCAGATAGATAACTAGAGAGCCAAGTACAGAGATTCGTTGAAAGACCATAGGAGGGAAGCTTATTAAGAAGTGCGGCATGCCAGACCTGGTCAAAAGCTTTGGATATATCAAGAGCAACGATCTGGGACTCACCTAGAAACTCAAGAGACTTATTCCAACAGTGTGATATGAAGGAAAGAAGATCTGCTGTAGATCTTTTGTGGCGAAATCCATACTGCCTGTCATGCAATATTTTGTGTTTTTCTAAGTACTTAAGAATTTGTGAATTAATTAATTTTTCCATTACTTTACAAAGAAATGAGTGAATTGAAATTGGTCTATAGTTATATGGAAGAGATTTAGATCCTTTCTTGGGAATAGGTTGAACAAGTGCAGCTTTCCAGCTCTCCGGAAAGATACCTGTGTCGTAAGAAATTCGAAAGAGCCGAGTGGAATTGGATGATTTACGGGAGGGTCAAGGGTTGAATTGGCAGCAAATTGTTTAGCAAATAGTTCTGCCTTTCCTTTAGCGGTAGAAATAATTTCATCATCCAAAGTTAGTGGTGGGAAAGAACTTGTACAAAAATTCCTACTTATGTTTTTCGCAAAGGACCAAAAAGATTTGCTGCCATTTGAGCAAGAAAGAACTTTGTTTTTAATACGATTGTCGAAGGAGTCTTTGGCTTCAGAAATTGTTTGGTTGTAGTAGTTTCTTGCTTCAATGCTGGCCTGTCGGTTTTCTGGACTAGGATCCTGTAGAAACTTCTTGTGAGCCTGAACTTTTAAAATTCTAGCTTTATCACAAGATTAAGAAAACCAGGGTTTGTTGTTCGGATTGTTTGGGGTTCTTGATGGTGTGTGGAATATAGATTTCAATGCCCAATTGAATTGATTCAGTTAGTTGCTTGCAAATTTGAGAAGGATCACCAGAAGAAAAGCAGATGGAATTCCAGGGGTAAGTGGCAAAGAAGTCCCTTAGGCCATCCCAGTCGGCTGAGTTGTAGTGCCATACGGTGCGTGGTGGCATGTATTCATTTACCTCGGGATGTGCAGGGTAAGATATAGTAACTAAGCCATGATCTGAGCGACCTAGGGGTGCTGTGACAGATGTTTGATAGAGTTCGGGGTTGGTAGTAAGAAAGAGATCTAGGGGATTTGAACTATGATTTGGGACTCTAGGAAAGTAGGTGGGTTTCATAATAAGGTTGGTAAGAGAGTTACTGACTGCGAAGATTTCGGCTGCTCTGCCTTGGGGGTCAGTTTTTGAAGAGCCCAGCCAATCCTTATTATGGACATTAAAGTCGCCAAGCACGATTACTTCAGCCGATGGACACTAAGAAATTATGCTACCTAAGGAAGCTTTGAGCCAAAGGATATCGGGTCTACCCGATTCAAGATTGGAAACTCGAGCACAAGCCAGATCGTTGCGGACGTAAGCACATACGCCACCATGTGGGCGGAAAGACGAAATAAGTTCGTAGCCTGGGAAGAGAAGGTGGCTGGTTGAAGATTTAGAACTTATTTGTGTTTCCGTTAGAAACAGTATGTGGGGCTTAGATGACTAAAGGTGATGGTGAACGGAGTTTATATTGGTGTTAAGCCCACATATGTTTGCAAAAGAAATTAAACTTCTCGATGAAGGCTTCCCGGATGCACCCCTCGCCCGGTGATCCGAATGGAGGGGTATTTTATCTCCGGAATATTTTACTTCCGGGTGTGCCGCCATCATTTGTACATAGTTTGGGGGTTAAAAGGAAAAAAGAAAAGAAAAAGAATGAAGAAGGAAAACTGACTCATAAACCCAGAACCCGAAACGTCCGTTAAGACTTCACGGGTCCTTTAAAGGGTGAGTGGGGTGGTACCTCCTCAGGCGAGGAAAGCTCCTCTACCACCAACCAGATCTACAGCAGATCTTCTTTCCTTCGTATCACACTGCTGGAATAAGTCTCTTGAGTTTCTAGGTGAGTCTCAGATCGTTGCTCTTAATATATCCAAAGCTTTTGACCAGGTCTGGCATGCCGCACTTCTTAATAAACTTCCCTCCTATGGTCTTTCAACTAAACTCTGTACTATGGCTCTCTAGTTACCTATTTGATCGACGTATATCAGTTATTGTGGACGGCCATTCTTCAAGCTTTCACCAAGTTAATGCTGGAGTGCCTCAGGGCTCAGCTCTGGCACCAACATTGTTTCTTCTTCACATCAACGACCTTCTTTCGTCCACAACTAATTCCATTCATAGTTTCGCCGACGATAGTACCCTTCACTCCAGTTTTCGGGTTCCTAAACCCATCACTAAACCTGATTTGGAAAACAAACGCAGAGCGATGCAGATATCTCTTTCGCAGGATCTTGGTTTGATATTGGATTGGGGCGCCAAAATTCTCGTCCACTTTAATGCATCCAAAACACAATCATGTTCCTTGTCGCGAAAAGAATTACTAAATACTCATCCTCCACTTATGAGCGGCCAAGTTTTACAGAGCAAGGACACCTTCAATCTTGTAGGCGTCACATTTGAAAGTAACCTTAACTGGCATAAACACATTGTATCTATAGCCACGGCAGCTTCAAAAAGCTTGGATTTCTTTTTCGAGCCCAAAAGTATTTTCCCCTTTTTAATTTGTACACTTTGTATGTATCTCAAATCTGACCTCCCTTGGAGTATTGTTCTCATATCTGGGGAATGGCTCCCCACAACCCTAAGCATTCTGGATTCTATTCAAAGAAGAGCTATTCGTCTCATTAATGATCCTTCACTTACAGAAAGGCTTCCCTCTCTTGCCCATCGTCGGGCTGTGGGGGATCTATCGCTTTTTTATAGAGACTTCCATGACTTCTGCTCTGAAGAATTGTCCAGTATAGTTCCTCCACTCACGGTTCCCAACAGAGAAACTCGTGGTTCCACGCCTATGCATCCCTATACGGTCCAACTGGACAGGCCACGAACTTCCCACTTTGTTCGTTCTTTTATCCCTTGAGTTTCTAGAATGTGGAACCTGCTGCCCGCGGAGATCTTTCCTTCCCCCAAATCTTCAAGTATTTAAGTCCCGTGTCAACAAACTCCCTCTTACCTCGCTTAAGGCACCCACGGTACGTTAGTATTTAGGCTTTTAGTCTTCGTGGTATGTCCAAAGATAAAAAAAATGAAGTCCATTTGACACGATTTTCATAATGCATTGCAGAAATGGAATACCTTCTTGTATGTTATCTTATACTTACCAGGGATGTAATAGAAGTTAGACCTGTAAGGCTGTAAATTTGTATAGTGATGAGTCATAGCATGCTAAGTACGAAAATTATCACCTCGCAGGCATCAGCCGTGTACATCATCACCCTGTATATTTTTTAATGTTTAAAAAAATAATAAAAAATAAAAACTTGGAGCTGTAAGCTTAAAAAATTTTACGATTCAGTTCATTCATATTAAGATTTGAAAAAAATTGACAGGCGTTTTCGATGAGCACAAGTACCTAAACTGAAGGGTGTGGCTGATTTGGATGGCCGTATTTTCAAAACTAATAAAGTTAGATATACCTAATGTGGAATTTTCTTAAAGACCTTTTTAATGATAATATAATATACAGAGTGCCTCATTAAAAAAAAACTTTCCACCCTGTATAGTATCACCAGTATCACTGTTAAAAAGATCTGTAAAAGAGCTTTAAGAAAATACCACAATAGGTACATCTAACTTTATTAGTTTTGGAAATATAGCCATATATAGCCTAACCAGCCACATCTTTTGGTTCGCCTGGCAGGTACTTGTGTTCATCGAAAACGCCTATCAATTATTGTTAAACCTTACTATGAATGAACTAAATCCTAGAAAAATTTTAAGCTTACAGCTCAATAGTTTTTATTTTTATTATTTTTTTAAACTTTTAAAAATACACAGGGTGATGATGTGCACGGCTTATTCCTGCCAGGGGATGATTTTCGTACTTAGCATGCTATGACTTATTACTATACAAATTTTCAGCCTTACAGGTCTAACGTTACTCGAAGGGTTCACTAGCTCTGGGACTATAAAGTATTTAAGCCAAATTTCAAACTGTTCTGGAACGGCTGTGCCGGTTTTTAAAAACAAAGAGGCTATGAGTAAGGAATCAAATAATCTTTAAAACGGAGTGCCCCCTTGGCACTAGGCCACGTGACCGAAATTATTTTTTATGTTAAAAAGTAGTTTAAATGACCCTTTTATCTAAATATTATTCAATCTCGACATCTTGTCTCATCTGAACGATAAATTGAGGAGGACTTTTAATATATTCACTGTATGCAAAAAAATTAGACAAAACATGATAGAGAATCTCCTCAAAATAACATAATTTAATTACAGAAAGTACGTCACTAGCCCGCTACTATATTTTTTTCATCCTTACTGCAAATATCTTGACGACTAAAAAACTGTGTTTGTAACTGTTTTCGTGCGCAAGTTTTAATTAAAGTACTAATTAAAATGTAAGAAGACAAACGGCACAGTTCGAAAAGGGATCTCATTTAGGAAAAAATAAGAAAAACTAACAGGCCGAAAAAAATACATAAATAAAAATTTGTATCTAAACCATATTTGTGGGGTAGTAGGGAAAGATAGCCGGTTCTGCGCCCACCGTCCACCGGTGGAGCTTATTATCTCAAAATCTCTGACGTCAGCAATTATTTAGAAATCTTGCGCAACGCATAATTTAGGGCGTGGCTCCTACTATCTGTCAAACCATAAATGTCATCTGTCAAATGTCACTTGTCACCTGTCATATGTCAAAAATCACGTGACTTAGAAAATGGCCGCCATGCGTAGGATACTTGCGCTATGGTCATAAATTGATTTGCGCAAACGCGAAAATTTTAGGTTGTACCGTTCGGGCGCTATCGGCAAAAATCGTAATTTAACCCTGATGATGAGTCATCAGCGCGCGGTTTAAATTTTTTAAATATAGTATTACGTCATACCTAACGAATAGCGAAAACCGCATGACGCCATCTTTAACCATAAAGGCGCTATAGCTGTTTAAAAATAGTTCAGAGATATCAATTAGCGATTAGAACGGTAACCCGATAGTAAATCTGTCATTGTAGCCTTATTATTAAACTTAGAATAATGAAACTTGGACAAAGAATAATTTCGGTAATAAATTCAAGGTCAAGCTTGGGTTAAAGTGCGGGGTCTAAGCGCCGGTGCAAAAATCTTAACGGGTTCAGAGCGAGCCGTATTTTTTCTTAAGCCGTTATTTTTAACCAATCAGAGAGCATTTTACCCTAATAGAGGGTTTCTGAACGTACCCCTTGTAATTTCAAGGTCAAAGCATACAAAACGTCAACAATAACAAAGATAGCTGCGGTTAGATAATAAACGGTAAAAAACAGTGCTAACTAAATAAAAAGCAGTGTTTGTAGTAAAGCATTTATTATAAAATAAAAAATACATACATGGTTGCCATATTTCTAAATAATTCTTAGAATAATGCCTTATAAAATAAATAGCAGTGTTTGCAGTAAAGCATTTATTTTTAAATTAAAAAATACATTGTTGCCATAGTGCTAAATAATTCTTAGAATAATGTATTATTACGGTTATTTAAACTCTTATCACAGACCCTGTTAATGGTGAATATTTTACAAGTTTGTCATGAATAATTAAACAGTAAGCATTTGTGTTTGCAGAAAAGTTTTCTTTTGTTTCAATCTCTAACCTTACATCAATAATGCCAGAATTAAGGATTTCATTTTGTCTTGAACAATCAATTACAATTAAGGATGCATTGTTTTTAAATTTTTGGGAGTTAAAAGTGGTTCGTTTTCTTTTTCGTAGTAGCTTTCTTGAAATTCTGAGTACATTTCATAGAGAGTAGCTATTATACCTCTTGAAATTTCCAAATTTAAATTATCGTATGGTTAAAATTCAGAATTTAAATAAAGCTTTGCATTTGATACATCACAATGATCAAATAATCTACAATTTTTCTTGTAGTTATCTTTTCGATCTGTTTGAAAACCTAAAATTATCCATCTTGCTCTTTCCACCTGCACAGAAGTTTTAATGGTCCATGTAAGGTGTTTTCCAATCGGTATTGAAGGATGTTCTGTGAGTTCCCAGCTTCTAAAACCGATATCCAATTCAGTTCCACTTCCAACAATCTGTAAAAGTTCTAGTCGTTCAGCATCGGATACTGCAATATGTGGTAGCTTCCAAACAATTTTATCAATATTAACTTCTACATTTTCTCCATCGGTAGTGTTAATAACGGCATTTTTATCGGAAGAACTTCTTAACAATATTAGTTCATGCTTAACATTATAAGTATCTTTTGAAAATCTTCAGCGAATCCTAGTAATGTCCTTAGTGGAACACAAACATTAAAAGTTCCGTTTGAGCCCATCCCGTCCCAGGTATAATCATCTTCAATACTCCAACCAGCGTTTTTATATTTAATTAACTCATTACCATTGTAAGAGACATAACCTTTCATTGTTGCTGCTATTCCAGGATATCTAGTCGAATCAATAACTTTTCCGCCAATTTCAAGACGAATTTCTTCAAAGAGGTGTCCCACAAAGTTGTTTACAAGTTTAGCAGTATCTGAAACTCTTCCATCGGACCCTTTTAAAAGTCGTCCTTCCAAATAAATATGACTTGCCCAAGGTAGGGTGTATATATCAGTTTGTTGCACCGGTATTCGAATTTCATCATTATTTTTAAAAGAGCTGGAGTACGGTAAATGGCTATGTCTTTCTATTTTTGTAATAGAGTTATCAAAGTTTAGCGAATCTGTCACGTTTAAAATGCTCATTTTCAGAGTTCTTAACAAGAAGCCCTATGGATGCAAGAAATCTTATAGTTTCTTCTGTTAAGCTCTTTTAGTGTTCCAAAGCTGGTTAAAATTGACAATTTTCTTGGCGTTATATTTAACAACCATAACACGTGTGCTCTGCACAATGTTCTGCAGTATACTGACACACACATCACGAAGTAGTTATTTATAAAGACTTTCTCAAATGTAATCTAATAGTAATAACTTCTCCTCTAAAGTCAACCAATTCACCATCTTGATCAACCAGTTTTAATATAATGTTGCTGATAATTTTGGTGGATACAGGCATATAAATCACATTTTGAGGAATTTCTATAATTTTGAAACCAGCTGGTACTGATGGCGAAAATTCATGTATTGTATGAACAAGCTTATTATTGTGATAGGCGCCAGTAACGATATTACACTCGATTTTAATCACGTTAATTTTCAGAATGTTTACAGGTGTTTGCGATACATGTTTAACGTTGGGCTTTAGCAAAATATTATGAAATCCCAACAATTTTCCAATAGAATTTGTCTTAGTAAAGTCAACTGTATGAGAACATTCAAGCTCGCACTTGAGCGTATTAACATTACCCTTTAGGCTTAGGGTACAATTAAAATTATTGATGGCTTTATTTTTTTCCTGTGTGGCGTCTTGTAGATAATCATTTATTGCACTTATTTCATATGATCCAATTGGGATTTCTAGAGTAATATTACCCACATAAAATTTGTTATTGCTATTATCAATGTTGGGTATGGCGTTAAACGTTTCTAAACTGACGGAACTATTACCACTCAAGCTAAAGGTATGCATGACGGTTGAAGTAAGACTAAATTTATTTCTTGAGTCATCTGTACTTATAGGGTTTTAAATAGAGTCCCAAACCGTTTTTGTATGGTCCTAAATATAAACCGCTACCAGTTTTGCTAATCGCAATAGATTCCATTGATTTGTTGTGTCTCTTTTCTTCTTCTAATCTTTCTTGCGCCGCCTTAGAATCTTTAACAGCTTTTACGATCCCTGATATTCCGCCGCTAAGTGCTCCTACGGCACTTAAGCCGGCAAAAAGTGGTATTAAAAATGGTAGAAATCCGCCGACTACAGGTAAAGGTACTACATCTGCAGGTTTTTCTTTTTCCACCCCATTGAATGCTTTCAGAGCTACTTCAGCAGCAGAAAAAGATCTTGCGGTTTTTCCGCGTACAATGCTTCCCTCGCTTTTTGAAACGCGGTCGCAAAGGGAATCCCCTTGCCTCTCCGAGCAGTTTTTTTCTTAATTGATTTTTTCTTAAACTACTGCATGACCGTACAGCACAAAGTCTTTGGCAATACTAAGGATTGAATCAGAATGTTAAGTATATTTATATATGTTACGCTATACTATAACTGCCATCATTTAGTTCCCACCCGTCATTGAGTCAACACGTGTCTAGAGCTACATAAAGATTATTAACAATAATACCGTATTTAAGAAAAACAGTACCGTATTTAAGAAAAACAGTGCTGTATTTTAGAAAAACAGTGCCGTATTTTAGAAAAACAGTGCTGTATTTTAGAAAAACAGTGCCGTATTTTAGAAAACAGTGCTGTATTTTAGAAAAACAGTGCCGTATTTTAGAAAAACAGTGCCGTATTTTAGAAAAACAGTGCCGTATTTTTAGAAAAACAGTGCCGTATTTTAGAAAACAGTGCTGTTTTTCTAAAAACAGTGCTGAATTTTAGAAAAACAGTGCCGTATTTTAGAAAAACAGTGCTGTATTTGAAAATAAAAACCGTTATCGCTTAATCTAATTATTAAAAATATATCTTTACCATGGATTTGAACAAGTTGGACAAGGATGTGAGGCGTAAAATAATTGAAGCTTCCAATAGTATTCGAAAAAATACCAGCTTTTAAAGAAGCAGCAACGTGAGAATGGTGAGCTAGAGTTTGACACGAATGATGATGATCAGCGCTCAGAAGATAAGCGGAGTTTGCATGAAGATCCAAACATTCTTCAACTCCTTGATAAACATTCGCGTAGTGTAAAAAAATTATATGATTCAATAAAAGCTGGTCGTTATGAGAATGCTGTTATATTGGAAAATACGTATAAACCTTTGGCAAAAATAATATCCAAATCAATACAAAACACTCAATCTGTTAAACAACCATTTACACCAAAGTCCTTAAAAAGACGTCCAAGCGGAACTTTTACTCATACAGTAATAAAGAAAGCACGAACTCCTCTTAACTTTGCCAGTCCCGTTAAAAAACAAGACGATATAGCTGAACAAGAAAAAGAATATATGGATGATGAGCCGTCGAAAGATGATCAAATGATGGAAGAAGGCGAAACAGAGGAAACTAATTTAAACAGAACTATCTATGAGCACCAACCTGAAGAAAGTTACTTTGATGATGACTTTAGAGTCGACCCACAACTGAATCCTGTTCAGATTGATAGTATTCCGGAAGAATCCTTTCGAGAATATCTAGATCAGTATGATCCGCTGCCTAGAGAATATGTGGAAGGTTTTATAACAGATACAGAAAACGAGTACGATCGAAACTATTTAAAACATGATATGGCTACTGATCATTTAACTTTCGGTGATTCTCGACTTGAATTTAACGGTCCAGATATTTATGTTAAAGGGGAAAAATTTATTAAACTCCTAATCTATATGAACTTATATTTAAGACCAATCCGTTAAAAAAGAAATTTTGATGAAAACGAACAGCATGCTGGCAACAGAGGTGTCAAGTACATGTTAACAATTAAACCATTACTCGAACGTATAAAAGAGGAGCGAATAAGAAAACAAAAAGAACGCGATAAACAGTTGCGAATTACAAGAGCACAAAATACTCAAGGCTATGGTTTACCAATTGATACTAAACATAAAATATTTAACAATAATAAAACTGATTATATTTACTGGGATGATTCAAATGAGCTTGTGGATAGATTAAGATTGTTAATGGCTAGCAAGCAAGTGGGTAATAATAACCACCAAAATGAGATTATGAGTATTATTGAAGAGTTAAAGGAAGCCGATATTATTGAATAAAAAGAGTTGATTTAGTAACATAACATCATTTTCAAGATGACTCTCGACAAATTCGGACGTAATTTAACTCATCCATATCATTTAGCAAAAAAGCTTAAAACAGAAGATGGTGTAAAGGATAAGCCCGAAAACAACTTTTATGGCTACATGAATTTGTACGTTGGTTTGCGAAAAGGGTTTGTCAAAACAACTTTATATAAATGGCATAAAATTTGATTACTACAGGTTTCCCATTACAAGTGGAATTATTGAATATGTTAATATCGATACACCTGTTAAAACGTATATAAACGCAACAGCATATAAAAATCGAGCGAGTTGTTACACCAGAAGTTAAATTTAAATGATTATATTTTATTTTTAGGGGATAAAATACGACCACGTACCAAAATACATGTTGAGTTTATAATTAAATATCCTATTTTATAAGGTATTATTCTAAGAATTATTTAGCAATATGGCAACAATGTATTTTTTAATTTAAAAATAAATGCTTTACTGCAAACACTGCTATTTATTTTATAAGGCATTATTCTAAGAATTATTTAGAAATATGGCAACCATGTATGTATTTTTTATTTTATAATAAATGCTTTACTACAAACACTGCTTTTTATTTAGTTTGCACTGTTTTTTACCGTTTATTATCTAACCGCAGCTATCTTTGTTATTGTTGACGTTTTGTATGCTTTGACCTTGAAATTACAAGGGGTACGTTCAGAAACCATCTATTAGGGTAAACTGCTCTCTGATTGGTTAAAAATAACGGCTTAAGAAAAAATACGGCTCTCTGCACCCGTTAAGATTTTTGCACCTGCGCTTAGGCCCCCCGCTTACACCCCGCACTTTAACCCAAGCTTGACCTTGAATTTATTACCGAAATTATTCTTTGTCCAAGTTTCATTATTCTAAGTTTAATAATAAGGCTACAATGACCGATTTACTATCGGGTTACCGTTCTAATCGCTAATTGATATCTCTCAACTATTTTTAAACAGCTATAGCGCCTTTATGCTTAAAGATGGCGTCATGCGGTTTTCGCTATTCGATAGGTATGACGTAATACTATATTTAAAAAATTTAAACCGCGCGCTGATGACTCATCATCAGGGTTAAATTACGATTTTTGCCGATAGCGCCCGAACGGTACAACCTAAAATTTTCGCGTTTGCGCAAATCAATTTATGACCATAGCGCAAGTATTCTACGCATGGGGGCCATTTTCTAAGTCACGTGATTTTTGACATATGACAGGTGACATTTGACAGATGACACTTATGGTTTGACAGATAGTTGGAGCCACGCCCTAAATTATGCGTTGCGGAAGATTCCTAAATAATTGCTGACGTCAGAGATTTTGAGATAATAAGCTCCACCGGTGGACGGTGGGCGCAGAACCGGCTATCTTTCCCTACTTGGGGTCACCGACTCCTTATTTGGTGAAAAATATGTGATGAACATAAAGTTGCACAAAAATCATGGCCGCACGTTTTTCTTAATAGAAATATTTGTTTAAGAGCCACTCTATTCGCCACTGGACTTAATAAATTCAATCTGTTTAAGGCCAAACAAGCCCTTTAGTATTGTAAATAACACTGCCAAATTTTTATTTAAATCGAATAAAGATTAATTAAGATATTGATAAAAAAAAACAGAAGTTATCAAAAAGTTTAACACCTTGTACCTTCGACACAGAGAAATTTCCGGACCTACGTTTTTTTCATGGAATTAGTCCAGGAATGCGGCCTTATTTTTTTACCGCAATTTGAAAACACCCTGTATATATCCACTTATTTGTTTACGTAAAAACCACAAAAATGTTTATTGATTGTTGAATTTGCCGGCGATAAACGCGTTATTGTTGTATCCTTGAAATGAAATCTTGTAAGAGGCACAATTCTTTATTACTTTGTCCTTTTTGGATATATTAAAAAATAGTGACCAACCCAGATTATTAAGTCCTACGTTTAAAGCCAACAAATAAGGTACCTCAATTATTACATTATGCAGCAAAAAAACGTGTCTTGCTATAACAGGCGTTTCTCAACGGTGCCGGTGATTGCCCCTAAAGTCAATTTGGTATGTTGATATTTGACAGATATATGGATTGGATGATCTATTCACTTGTTTTCTATTATTTCCGGTTTAACCGAAAACAACTGCTACTTTCAAATATTAAATGGCACCACCTGTATTATCTTATTTCGATAGTATATGACATTCAGATTACTATGACACTTCACATATCATTTTTGGTACCTCTGCTGTCCAAATTTTCAATCTAGAGTGCCATAATTAAGCTAAAACGATTTATTCTTAGTCAGGTAGCTATGGAAAAATAAAATGAATTGTCCTTTGTTTTCTACGAGTTTTTAGTAAGGGCAAAAGTTTGCAAAATCATATTTAAGTTCATGTCTCCTTTTTTCAAATGGATCAAGGGAAGGTCTTAAGCATATTCTAAAACTGCATTTCATTTCGTATAATTTGGCATCAATAGATATTATTTCGAAAAAAACTCAAGCATTATGTTGATTTATAATATCATTAATTTATTAGGTGATTTGTAGAAAAAGTCGTATTCAAAATACCTATGTGGTACCAAATTATTCGGAATAAAATGCTTTTCTACGATATGCTAACGAGCCCCCTCGTTTCATTTAAAAAATAGAAGGCGAAAAATTTTATTTATCCATATCTACTTGACTCAAAATTAACTGTTTTAGCTTATTCATGACACTTTAGATTGAATTTTAAAAAGATTAAATTTTGACAGCAATATTGTATTTAGAATGTCATATACTAAGATAAAATTTGAGAGTAGCAGTCATTTCCGGTTAAACGGGAAGTAACAGAAAATAAATAAATAGATGAATCAATCCATATTTATATCAAATATCGACATACCAATTTTTTTTTATCTTAAAAGGTACAAAAGATATAGGAGGGAACTACCCTTGAGAAATACCCGGTATATGACCTATTTTTTAGGAAATAAAACTTACCTGTGAGTAAGTATGTGTCCTTTTAAAGAAACTTTATGACATGTACTAAAATCACACTCTGGACACTTATATTTTTCTATTTTATCTTTTTTATGAATTTTAAGTATATGATTATTCATGGAAAGTTGATGTTTTGTGACAAATTTACAATGAGGGCATTTAAAATGTTCGACTTCTTCTAGGCGCCTAAAATAAATATTGTTTAGAAAGCATTTATCTTATATCAATTATTATAAAACGATATATACCTAAGTTTAAAATAAATACACAAAAAGATCCAGTTTGTAAAATTTAATGAAGGTAAACAAAATTGTATGGGTATTTTATAAAGTAAAACTTCCTCCATTTCTGCAAACCCTATTTTACGCCTTACAAGGAAAAGTAATGCATAAAAAAAGCAGGACTCAGCAGCATTAATGTAATTTTATCTTTGCCCAATTTAAATTGGGCAATTTTCCAGAAAAAATGCATTTTTATAAATGACCATAGAAGTTTAACGGATACGGCCCCTAGCCGTATAATTATAAACTTGAAAATAACATACAACGCTCTCCGCTCTCCTTTAGTCCATTTCCTTAAAAGGACCAAGTTCTAATATCCTACGACTATTACTTCCTGGGATATGCTTTCTGTCTACCCACCCTTAATAAAATACCATGTATACTGATAAACACGTCGCAGTGTGAATTGATATATACGGATTACGGAACAAAAATCGTATAAGTCTTATTGCACTAAAATAGTTTTGTTGTTATAGGTACCGGGTGATGCATCGCCGGGCGGGACATAGGAAATCCCATGTAATTTTTAATGGGGTCAATTATTCGCTCTCCCAATTATTTTAGAGAAAAATTCTATTGAAGTTTATTGAAGAGCATGCAAATCTACGTCCATGGTAAAAACTTTAGATTTTTCGGTTAACCCGCTTGCTAGTTAGATGCTAATATATTTTTAAAAATTGTTACATTATTATCGCCTCATATTTATGAACAACAATAAAAATACCAGTTAGCGTGACATAACGTCATTTTGAAATTTAGTGCTTTATTATTATCAAAAAATCATACAGTAAAAAGATTAAAGTTGTATTTATACAAACGAATTAAGTTAAGTTAAACTAAACTAGAGTAACAAATTTCAAGAACTTATGACATTTATAATATTTACATGCTTCAATAAATTATTAATATTATTACAATAATTAATATGTTGGAAATAAACTTAAGATTTAAGAAAATTTTCCAATATTCCTCCATTGACTGCTAAACAATAACCCAGACGTTCATAAAATTGTCTTCTTACATTGGCTAACTGGTAAATTGAAATTTTATTGCATTCTGCATTCTTACCTCATCTAGATTAGAGTAATTTACATCCTTATATATTATGCTTTTTAAATGGCCCCAAAGGAAGAATTTATTTGGCGAAATATCAGGAGACCTGGCTGGCCAATTAATGGTGTGATATGTAGGCCAATAACATTTCCATTAAAAGCATTGTGTAAATATTCCCGAAGAGCCAGGGTATTGTGTTTCGGGCAGCCATCCATTTGGTACCAAATTTCCTGATTTTCCCTGGATGCATCATTTAAAGCGGGTAAAATTAGTTCTTCGAGTAGTTCCAAATAAAATTCTGCATTCAAATTTTGATTAAGAAAAAATGGTCCAATAATATATTGTCCGAAAATCCCCGCCCAAACATTTACTTTCTGTGGATATTGCATCCTCGTTTCGACAAATCTGTCTTGGTTTTCTTTGCTCCAGTATCGGTGAGTGTAACTCATCAGTAAAACAAATATTTGTGCACTCATCAGTAAAACAAATATTTCTTAAAAATTCCCTGTCCATGTTTGCCCTTTCCATCATGTCAAAACAAAATTCTTGCCGTCGTATTTCATCCCTTAGCTCTTGATGTCTTTCATATTTGTATTAAATGTATTTATGCCTTTTCAAAATCCGGAGCACTGTTGATTGATCTTTTCCTATGATATCCTGAAGTTTCCTTGTACACATCTTCCCTTCATTTTCTTCCACGTGCAAAAAAATTTCCAAGTCTCTGTCATCTCTTACATTTTCTTCTCTTTGATACTCCCTAGCTTCACATCTGCAGTTATTTATCACTGTGCCTTTGGTCTCAAATTTTTTGATAGTCCTATCGACTGCTGATTTTCCGGGTATCGGTCTATTCGGATACTGAGCAGCGAACATGTCTTTAGTCTGTAATACCATTTAATCATCAATACTTTTCTTCAGTAGTATAACTCATGGTTAATCTTTTCGCTCTACGATTGTTTGATAATAATAAAGCACTAAATTTCAAATTGACAACGTTATGTCACGCTAACTGGTATTTTTATTGTTGTTCATAAATATGAGGCGATAATAATGTAACAATTTTTAAAAATATATTAGCATCTAACTAGCGAACGGGTTAACCGAAAAATCTAAAGTTTTTACCATGGAAGTAGATTTGCATGCTCTTCAATAAACTTCAATAGAATTTTTCTTTAAAATAATTAGGGGAGCCAATAATTGACCCCATTAAAAATTACATGGGATTTTCTATGACCCGCCCGGCGATGCATCACCCGGTATATGTATAATTAAGTAGGATAAGATATGATAAAATACAGGTATTCTAATCCTATGATGCATCGTGTGTAATATGTCAAGCGGCCCTAGAACACACCGTAAGTGATCGGTACGCATGTAAAAAACGGGACCATAAAGCCGTGTTTTCACGGTCCACTTTTGAAGTTAATATGGGCCACAAAAAGTGGTTGGTGTGTGGTTTATTGTCGCCAGCTTGTAGTTCCGTTTCCAATAATCCTTTATACATGGTCGTTTTGACAACCACAATTAAACTTCTGTCGTTGTCAGTCGCCGATCCCATCCGCTGACTACCAAACAAATGCAGCGGCTGGATGAACTATTTTTTGTGGTCGGATCGGCTACTATTGAACCACTTTTGTGGCCCATATCAACTTTAAAAAGTGGCCCATGAAAACACGACCTAATATGCCATATTATTATACTGTTATATAAAACAGAGGTATATGATAAACTGCGTTTGGGGAAAACCTGTTTAACCGGAGAAATTGAGGACACAGAAGGAAACAATTAGGTCAAGATTTTACTTTAATTATTTTTATTTATTATTATTGTAGAAGGGTGAAAATAATAAAACACTTATCTATTGTTGAGAAATAATTTTTATTATTGGAAGGAGTTCGCATGCAATCGCTTGGCAAGCGTGTCTGACACATTCGTGGTGGGGCGAACGTTTGAAACATTACCCAGGATTAGAATACCTGTTCATATCTTAGAGAAGAGTTAGGAAATACGATAATTTTTCGGTAACCGGTAAAACGGCGACAGTCATTTCTAAATCACGGTGATTTTAAACAGTGATTTCAATCACTGCAGTGACTTGAATATACATAAATATTTAACTAAAAATGGAAATATAGAAACAGCTCGGTGTCTGGCAACGTATATGAATATATTATTTATAAAGCTCTTATCGGTTTTCATTGACATGCAGCATAATATTAAATTTATTTGATAAAAATAAATATTATGCTGCAAATTAAATTAACAGCAATAGTACGAAATCTAAATTTTTGGGCTCGTAACTCAAATAATCATTATTATATAAGGTGTGACAACAACAAGCTTAATGTAATATATTTCCATATTATTATGTAAAAATAATATCACCGTTTGGTGGGTATTGGTCGAGCGGCACGTTTGTTTATGTTCTCTTTGACTTGGCGGTGCCCGCCACCCGCCACGTCTAAATAATACAAATATCATATCAGCTTAAATCACTGTTTTCCTTTACATATTATTTTTATTTTAAATAATAACTCATAGGTATATCATATTTCGATCGGCGCGATCAGCGATCATCCATCGATCACCGTATGTGCAAAAAGTAAATCACTGGTAGCGCCAGTGATTTTCCATTCACCGGTGAAATATCGCGGTTATTGATATATCGCTCAACACTATCTTAGAGTAAGGTACCATGCTCTGAGAGAAAGCATTACTGGAATATTCTTATACAGGGTAATTAAAAATTGAAGTTAATTTACAAAAATGAACTGGGTTGCGGTAAAAATATAAAAGCATATTTATAAACTAATATGTTATTGGTATTAGAAGGGTTCCTGGTCGCGGCCATTTATTTTTCGGCAAAAATTATAAGAAATATGACATTTATAGAACGCAAAGAATCTTCAGAACGATTTAAATATTGACAAAGTAAAATAAAACAGCAAGATAAAATAATATTAAAAGAACAGAAAGATAAAAAATCAAGAGTTTGCGTAAATTTGTGTCTTTAAGAACCGATTTTACAATATCGTGTTAACACTAAACTTAGGGTTAAAGCACCAATGGCTGAAGTCCTAGCTAAAAAAGTCACCAATGTCAGATAATGTCACTACTTAATATTAGTAATGTTTTGATTTTTATAAAACATTAGCGATTCAAATTAAGAAACACAATTTTGAAACACTGTCAAAGAGCTGATTAAAATGGGTATCTAGATCCAAAATGGCGAAAACTATTTACCATATTTAAAGAAATTACCCAACGTTTAGTCTGTGTTTTGGCCAAAAACAATGCATTAAATTTCGAAAAAATTATTAGACATCATCGTCTAACAACCAAAATAAAACAAATACTGGTTACCAGTCAGCATTCTAAGAAATTTTATGTAAAGCTATACTTAAAACGCAAGTTATTGGTTATTAAAGTGCAGATACAACAAAACCGGCTTTGTACAGTTTTCCTAATTGCAGAATGTTTAACGAAATACATCATGACAACCACTAAAACAATTATATTGTATTCATCCAACAAATCTTAAAAAATAATTAAAAAAGACAATACTAACTCCAACAATATCAAGCAAAATGTCAAAAACAAATGTCATGTACATATGCACTCAACAAAGTAAATAAATAACTGGAAGAGGCTCACCGATTCGGCGATTGTCAAAAAGTGTGGCCTCCTGGTCGGACAAGGACGAATGCTGTTAGAGGGAATGCTATCTCGTTTTAGCTCCTTAAAGTGTCATAAGCGAGTGTAAACAAAGGACCCTAATTTCGTATTTTCTAGACAATTATTAGTTTGTTGATCGTTTTTAAGGTGATTTTATTAACTAAAGACATATCTTATGATTTTGTAAATATAAACTGTAGTGAGCAACTTTTAAATAGTTTGGAGGACAAATGGAACAAAAATTTCGAAAGCATTTTTAGAAAAAAAGTCGTGCCTTATAAAAATTTTTGCTTGTAAAAAAGATTGGATTCACGAAGAGAAAATGTTGATTTTGTATACAGGGTTCGCAAAAACTTAAAAACCATGATTTTTCTACAAGAGTAACTACCTTTATTTTTCATTTTTAAGCAAAATATCATTTAAAAAATTTACTTAGAATACCATTTTCAATAACTTTATAAAAGTTACAGGGGTATCAAAAAGATTTATAAAACTGATTTTGAAGTTATCAAAAATTAATTATTTTAAATTTTAATAAATTTTAAAAATAACCTAAAAACTTTTATAATTTGCTTTTTAAACACCTGCTTTCTCCAAATTTCTACAAAACACAATTTTTCAACTGTAAACGCCAGTTTTCGTCAAATTATGGATTTCAATAAAATTTTGTATTATTGTTTTTGTCGATTACAAACATAATTCTAAATAATTTTTTTTAATGACATTTTGCCATAAAATAAAAAATATAGGTAGTTTACTCTTGAAGAAAAATCAGGTTATTTAAGTTTTTGCGAACCCTGTATACAAAATCAACATTTTTTCGTGAATCCTTTATTTTTTACAAGCAAAAATTTTTATGAGGAATGACTTTTTTCTAAAAATGAAATTGTTGGTCCATTTGTCCTCTTGTTTACTCCGTCCGTGGACAGTCTGTAGAATGGGAAAACCTAACCTCCTTCACATACAATGGAATGTAATTAATGACATGTTATTATATTATTTGTTTCTTTCTGACAATGACAAAATTATTTAAAAATAACTAAATCCAAAATCTTATTTTCTTTCTTCACTTTTAATCGTTTAAGGGTATATCAGCATACTGTTGATATCTCTAAAACCAGCAATAATGGACGTATAGTGTATTATACATTTTTGATATAGAATTTAATACAAAGTCAAAATTTGTTAAAATATACAGGGTGTTCCATTAAAAACCTACTGGATAATAAATATTCTGTTTTTGAGACACCTTGTATATTAACTGGTACTGCCAATAAAAAGGTTGTGCTCAAATATTTTTTTAAATTTCCTGAATATTTTTGTATTTTCTACAGTGGCGAAGTTATTTCGTGTATAAAGTTGGACACCCTATATACATAAATTAACCTTGGGATTGACACTACTTTGTAAAAGCGACTTTAAAAATAAATCTTTTATTTACCTGTATAAATATAAAAAGCTTACCTGTGGGTTACCATATGTCGTTTTAGATAAAGCTTTTGTTTAGTTTGATATTCACATTCATCGCAAGTATACATTATACACTCACTAGGTAATTTATGTGTTAAATAATGTTGTGGTAAACTTGTCTTGTATTTTGTAACAAAATCGCATTGCGTACATTTATAATCGGTATCAGAATGAACTTTGTAATGTCGCTGTAATACGGCTAAAAAATAGTTTATAAGATTAGCGAAAACGATATTTAAAATTAAATTCTAAACAATAAAATACATCTTCAGGCTTGGACCATTTTCCATAAACTATAATCCAACAATTAAACAACATCCACAACTATACAGGGTGTCTCTAAAAGGTCTGTACCAAATGCTACCACAAACTCCTTAGTTCAGAATAAAATGATCTAAACAAATTTACCTTAGTCGAAAAGTTGACCCTTTTGGAGATAGAGGGTGTCAAAAGTAGGGATAGATAGCCGATTCAACGCTCTCCGTCCTCCGGAGGAGCTTATTATCTCAAAATCTCTGACGTCATTGAATATTTAGGAATCTTGCGCAACGCGTTATTTAGGGCGTGGCCCCTACTATCTGTCAAACCATAAATGTCATCTGTCAAATGTCAAATGTCACCTGTCACCTGTCATATGTCAAAAATCACGTGACTTACAAAATGGCCGCCATGCATAGGATACTTGCGCTATGGTCATAAATTGATCTGCGCAAACGCGAAAATCCCAGGTCGTACCGTTCGGGCGCTATCGACTAAAATCGTAATTTAACCCTGATGACTCAGTCATCGGAGAGCGGTTTAAATTTTTAAATATAGTATTACGTCATACCTATCGAATAGTGAAAACCGCATGACGCCATCTTTAGCCATAAAGGCGTTACAGCTGTTTAAAAATAGTTGAGAGATATCAATTAGCGATTAGAACGGTAACCCCATAGCAAAATCGATCATAGCGGCCTTATTAGTAGACTTAGAAGAATGAAACTTGGCAAAAGGATAGTCGACGACGTTTCGCCAATGATTTCAAGGTCAAACTTGTCAAACGTCAAACCTGTCATTTAAAATTTAGGAATCTTATGCAACGCATTCTTTAAGACGTAACAGAGACGAACCTCACTTATCAAACGACGCACGTGTGCGTACGCGCAAGTCCCCCGGCCCAACGCGCTGCTCGTCGGGCCTAAGAACAGGGTAAGGACGCGTGGCGGGCCCATCTGTCATTCGAAAATTTAGTAATCTTACGTAACGCCATCTCATAACCAATTAGAGAGCGGTTTAACCGACTAGATTTTACTAAACATACCCCTTGTAATTTCAAGGTCAAAGCATACAAAACGTCAATAGAATCTTGGACATGCCATTTAAACACATGTAAATTTTGTAGTCAAACATGGACAAAGAAGTAACCTATGGACAATTAAGTATATATTGGACAAAATCTCATAGCGTTTATATGGGAATTTTGTTAAAGATAATGGGCTAAGTCTGATATGGACAGGGAAATTTCGGCAAGAAAACAATATATTTATTTTAACGTACATTATTTATTCTACTAATTCTTAAATTAATCAAAATAATATCGAATGACCGACAGCGATATCGAAAAGGAAAATATTTATCGAAGAATGGGAAAAATATCGAATAGAAAAGAATGTCAAAGTCAAAAAGTATCGAATGGATAGAAAGTGTCGACCGGAAAAAATATCGAATAGAAGGCAACGTCGATCAGAAAAAATAATGAAAAACTGAATTTATTAAAAACGCATGCACGCCTTTTCGGTTAATGTTGCGTTTTGTCACTCGATTTCGAAGTGTCTTCGATATTTATGATAGCTCGAGATTAGATATTTCGATATCTTATTAAAATGCATAATTTATTTTTAATTTTTAAACAACTTTATTAAACGAATTTGTTCAAAGAATTTTATTAAACGAATTTGTTTAAAAACACAGAAACTTATCTAACCTAAGCAATATATTATATAAAAAACTAAATGTTGGCTGCTATGCTCCTTTTAAATAATTTAATAGTAAAATCTTTCATCCATTGCAACTTCATTGTGGGACACTGTCCAGCGACAGTCGCACGCACTACCTGCCACGTTACTGACATGTATTGTTTGTTAGCGTATTTTCGTTTCTTTGACTGCAGTCTTTCTCCCAGCTTATATGCTATTTTCAATTCGGTCAAATTCTGCTCCCTGTTTTATACACGCTATAAATTGCCAAATTGAGGAGGATTCCCTTGCATTAAATTGACTCGAGAGACCTCGGTGCCAGCCTTCCACAGCGTTATTTGTTTTAGGCAATTGTAGCATTACTCTTTCGTAGAAATTCCACAATTGATGTTCAAATAACGGTTTTTTGACGAAATTCTATCTTTTCGGCCAATCCATGTACTTTCAAAGTATTCAAATATTGGTTGAGCATCTTCCGGTAAAATTTTCTTTTCACAAATGACATCAAATGCTTTTGATACCATGGGAATTGGTAGAAACGCAAGTGCACATAAAATTTTAACTTGCATTTGAAATTCAACGTCCGTGTCGTATTTTGCTTTCAAACCGAACTGCTGTATTTTACGGTAAATACACTGACGAAAGTGGAAAAAACAACCATGTGCTTCAATTCCTGGAATTTGTTTTCTAACCGCATTTATAAGTGCAATTTCAAAGTCAGTTATGACATGTTGAACGCTTGTGGTTATAAGAGATTCTTTAATAATATTGAATAACTGGTAATATGTATTTTCCCGTTTATTGGGAAGAAGAGCAAAGAGCAAAGGTACTGTTAAATTGCCTACGTCACCATGGATGGTAAACATCTGGTAGAATAAAGATGGCGCTGTTTTAAACGTGCCGTCCATGTACCATGTAGCAGTCCTCGATAAATAACTTAAGTTTTGAGAGGTGGCAAATACTAAAATCCTATCATCAACGTGTCCCGAATCATACAAAGAAAGCCTTTATTTGGTCCAATTTTCGCATAATTAACGGGAATACATAAATCCTTTCTATTTATTGGAATCGGATGTTTATTATTTTCTCTATTTCGAACGTTTCTGATTGTTCTTTTCATAGAACTTACCGATGGTAGTTCTGATGCGACAGACTCACTTAAATTGCTTGATAAATTTGACACTATAACATGAGTAGAATCCATGGAGTTCTTTGCTTGTTCTTTCATAACATTCAACTTATTAGTCACTTCCAATCTGGCTGCTGATCCACTGTGATTATGTTGGCCTTTTTCTTCTATAATATTACCATTAGTTTTAGCTCTTCCCTTACAGTGATTATTTTTCCATTTTTCGCATTTCCAGTATTTAATGATTCCATTTTCCTTTTCTTTTGTGTATAAAAATCCTTTGCAGTAAAGTTTCATTTGACCTTTTTGACCACAAATATATTCAAAATCCATAATTTCATGTGACATTTTAAATCGAATGTCGAAGTTGACAATAAACAACAATGGCACACGTTGCATGCTATTTTTTTCGCTATTTTTCCATTCGATATTTTTTTATTCAATATTTTTTCAAGTCGATATTTTATCTATTCGATATTTTTTTTCGATATTTTTTCTATTCGATATTTTTTAAATTCGATATTAATTTTTCGATCATATTTCCGACGATAATATTTTGTTCGATATTTTTCATTCCAACGCGTTGGGCCGGGGATTTTGCGCATTCGCACACGTGCGTCGTTTGATAAGTGAGGTTCGTCTCTGTTACGTCTTAAAGAATGCGTTGCATAAGATTCCTAAATTTTAAATGACAGTTTTGACGTTTTACAAGTTTGACCTTGAAATCATTGGCGAAAAGTCGTCGACTATCTTTTGCCAAGTTTCATTCTTCTAAGTCTACTAATAAGGCCGCTATGATCGATTTTGCTCTGGGGTTACCGTTCTAATCGCTAATTGATATCTCTCAACTATTTTTAAACAGCTGTAACGCCTTTATGGCTAAATATGGCGTCATGCGGTTTTCACTATTCGATAGTGTATGACGTAATACCATATTTAAAAAATTTAAATCGTTCTCCCATGATGAGTCATCAGGGTTAAATTACGATTTTAGTCGATAGCGCCCGAACGGTACGACCTGGGATTTTCGCGTTTGCGCAGATCAATTTATGACCATAGCGCAAATATCCTATGCGTGGCAGCCATTTTGTAAGTCACGTGATTTTTGACATATGACAGGTGACATTTGACAGATGACATTTATGGTTTGACAGATAGTAGGGGCCACGCCCTAAATAACGCGTTGCGCAAGGTTCCTAAATATTCAATGACGTCAGAGATTTTGAGATAATAAGCTCTTCCGGAGGACGGAGGGCGTTGAATCGGCTATCTATCCCTACTGTCCAAGTTTTTATTTTATTTTTAAGAATTTTATTTATTATTTTTACAAAATTTGGTATAATGGTTTTATAAAGTATAGAATCGAAAGCTACTCATACTTTTGTTGTTAAATGTAGGGGAGCCACCTGCAGTCCTTTGCTTTTGTTTAATTTATTAGATTTTAATTCTAGTAGATAATTTTTATTCTCTCCTTATTTTCTGCAGAAAAAAGGTACACTTACTAAATATCGCTACGGGCAACCGATTTTAAGATATTTTAGATTAAACGTTTTATTTCACCTACAATAAACTTCCTTCGCCTTTCTGTACGATTTCATTTAAGCCACCCGGGTTTCTCCTGAAAGGCCTGTCCAAAATAGTTACTACAATTTTCCTAGGACAAAATACAACGATTTAGCCCAATTTGCATTTATTGACAAGTTAAACGACCGAGATATAGGGTGTTCAAAAGTCAAAAAATCAATGGAACATTTGACACGCTGTATCTTGCAAATGGGTACCTTTCGGCTAAGGTAAAATCAGAGTGTAAAATGCATTATATCGTTGTATTCTGGCCCAAAGTATTTGTGGTAGCATATTGTACAGACCTTTTAAATATTACCAGGTGGCCTAGAAAAAGCTTAAATGCTTGCTCGTAGCCATATTTATTAAGTATACCTTTCTTGTGCAAAAAGTAAGTAGTGAAGAATAAAAATTCTATGCTAAAATTATAATATACCAAACCAGTAAAAAGTTAAGAAGCGTTTAACCTAAGCAAAGGACTGCAGGTGGCTCCCTACATTTTACAGTAAAAACATTGGGATATTTCGATTGTCCATCTGGAAAAACCTTTTAATACTGAATTTTGTGGGACAAAAATGTCTTATAATTTTAAATAAAATATTATAATTAAAATTAAATAACTAAAATAATCAACTTTGACATCCTGTATCTTGCAAACCGATCAACTTTTTGACTAAGGTCAAATTGCGTTGAACCGCAATCGTATTTTTGTTTCAAAGAATTTGGAATAGCATTTTATACAGACCTTTTAGAGACACCCTGTATAATATGACTAAGTAAAATCCTATTATATTGAAATATTTCCTGAAATAGTGAAAAGAGGGGGTCATTATTAAGGGGTGTTCTGGGGCAGAGGCATGAATTTCAAGTGATTTTTTTTAGGAGTTATTTATTAACATTACAAAAATACAGAAAAAATAAAAAACGTTTAAAAGAATTAGCAGTTGATAAAGTTGGTGCTCCTGGCACATGAGCATGCCCACGGTTCCAACTCTCCTAGCAATCTGACAATTTTATTATTAATCTAGAGTAATGTCGCTATATCTGGACCTATGGAATTGATGATGATTAGATGATATAAACCCAACTTTTAAGATACAGGGTGGTAAAAAGAAATATATCTTTTTTTTTATAATATCGTGTGATACCACTCTACAAATTTTAATTAAATTTGGTATATGGCCACTTCACATTAAGGGTCATTTTGGGATGTAATATTTGTTTTTATTTTTTTAGTGGCGTTCAAGTGAGATTTAAATGAAATATTTTTAAGGAAAAATGTAGTCAAGGTTTTTTTGAAACAAAAACTTTTTTTTATAATTTTAATTACCTTTAAAACAAAGTTAATATATGGTTTTTCCTTCGTCGACGAATGGTTTTGCTTAGTAAAATATGAAACATTTCTCCGCACGTTTATATGGGTATCATGCGTAGAAGATGCCTTTTGTGTTTCCAAGACTTCCTTATAATAGCGTTTTAAAAGTAAGATAAAAGATTTAAAATGCGAGTTCTTGCATCCTTTAAAATAATAAACCTTGCGATTTTTATCCAAACACCAAAAAGGCATTTTCTATCAATTTTCACATTATAGCCGTTTAAATAGAAATGTTTCATATTTTATTAAGCAAAAACCATTCGTTGACGAAAGAAAACCTGAAACCAAATTTGTTTAAAAGTAAATAAAAATATAAAAATTGTTTTTGTTTAAAAAAACAGTGGCGTAATATACATTTTTTAAAAATATTTAATTTAAATCCCGCACGAACGCGAAAATTACATCAATTGGCTCTTAATTTAAAGTAGTTCTGTACCAAATTTTATTAAAAATTTTAGAGTGGTATCACAGATATAAAAAAATGTATTTTTTTTTAAGTTTACCACCTTGTATGTTAAAGGTTAAGACAGATAAGATTTGATATTAGTATTACTTTAACTTGAAGATGGCCACCGGTACATACCGTTTTACCGACGAACGAATGAGTAACATTTCATTTCGCGTAAGGCCTTCAAAACATAAAGTAAAGTTAAGACCATATTTATTTCATTCTGAAAGCGATGCCGCCAAGTACACAAAAAATGATAAAGTAAACAAACCATTTCGAAAGCACATAGCCTCTGACAGAGCCTGATTACACATTTTTTAGATAAATAAATAAAAACATTGCGAAAACACGTATCACGTACTTAAAAACACCCTCTTATTTCGTCTCTGCTATAAAACTGTGGCACGTGGCGTCCTCGTGGGGTTAAATATTTTTGCTGCAATAAATCATTGTTCACAAAAGGGTTTATTTGCTTTATCATTTTTGTGTACTTGGCGGCATCGCTTTCAGAATGAAATAAATATGGTCTTAACTTTACTTAGCTTTATAAAATAAGTTTTCATCGGGTTTAATCTGCATTTCCAATATACGTTTTCTTTTTTTTTTTGTTGAATGGTAATATCTTGGGTTTAAAAGTTACATAAATTTTGTTTTTATAACACTTCATATTATGCATGGTACAGCTGCTATTACATTTGCCCCAGAATTTTGCTGCCTTGGGCCAATTGCAATATTGGCATTAATACATTTACCCCTACGTAAAAATACTTATTCTTTTCGGATGGTGCGTAATTATGTTAAAAACAAACAGACCCCCAATATCCTGAGAAAAAATTCAACTTAGCTAGTAATTAAGAGAGGAAACATTAGTTTTATTACTAAAGTTCATAACTTTTGATACAATTGTCCGATCTTGTTAAAATAAAAATTACTAGAAAAATCATTTCTTGCTTTTTCATTACATTGCCCAGGTCTCCAATCTATGTACACTTTCACAAAATTGGACATGAATATTACATTTGTGCCTTTTAACGGGGCGATTGTAATAATCAGACATATGGTACATAGTTTCGAGCCTCATAATTATGAAAATTTACGTTATCCTTTTTTAATACTTAAAATAATAGTCTAATATATGCTTTAGGGTACAACCCTAATAAAACACAATGTTTAGAAAAAGTACGTTTTAGGTTCACTTTAGGTCCGAACGTTCAAGACTAAAAATTGTTTACAAAACGTTTTATATGAACGTATTACAAACATTTTTTTAGAAACTACATAAAACGTTTTTATTGACCGTATTCTGAACTTAAATGAATAATGAAATGAATAAAAAAGTCTTAAATAATTATTTTTGCACAATAAACATTAGAGAAATATTGCACAGTAAAATAAGGCCAGGCACTAATAATAGCGGCCTTATTTTGACATCTGAGCTTGCGCAGATGCAAAGTAGGATAAGGACTCCCTTAATAAGTATAGTGCCTGACTTTATTTATGTCGGTTTTAAGTCGTGCCTTATATTGTTCTTATTTTAACTTCGGAACTCTTCGTGTAAACCGAACGACTTTCCTTTTTCAAATGTATGTATTTAATTGTGTAAAACAAAACCCCATAACACAAAACAATAAAGAAAAATAACTAAACATTTTTTTCTCTTTTTTAGGTTAATGATTCTCTCAACATAATTTGCAATAACTCTAAATTATAGGTACAAGCACTATTTAAATAAGGCCGGTATTAATAATACCCGAGCTTAATAAGGTAACTTGCAATAATTCTCTATTCTTCAATCATACTTTTAAGGATAAGATATAAGCCAGCTGTCCATGCTGGCGGATGATAAATTCAGCGTTGTGATTGGTTAGTGCAAATTTAAAATGCTTTTCCCGCCAATCACAACGCTAAATTATCATCCGCGAGCGGAAAACCGCTCTCATGGACAGCCGGCTATAACCTTGCATAAAGCCGGCTGTTATATAGGGAGGATAATATTTAAAAAAAAACAATTTTTTGAAAAAAATTATATTTTGGATAATGAAGCAGATATCCAAAATCTGAGAAACTTGTTTCTTTTGGAATAGTCTTCTGAATAACACTATATAATTAAAAAACAAAAAATATTTTTTTCAAATGTCGGTCTTGACAAAGTTTTTGTAAAAAATAGTACGTTTCTTTTACACCCTGTAGAATAAAAACAAGAAAAACTTTACTCAAATTGGAATAGCCAATTTTTTCTAAAAAAGTTTATCTACAAAACATTAAACACTGGTTAGTTAGTTATTCCTCTCAATTTTTTGTATGATGATGATTGCTGTTTCGTGTTGGTATATAAATTTAAAAACAAAATACTTTTATACCATGAGAGGCCTTTTCTGGCGGGGGTGCAGCAGGTGCACTCGCACGGGGCGGCATTTTGGGAAACAAAGGCCTTGTTTGCGGCATTTTGGCTAAAAAGGCCTTTTTTTTGTAAATTTTGAAACCAGTGGGGGCGGCATTGAAAAAGTGGGGACCTTTTTTTTATCTTCAAAAATTGTGAACCTGTGGGGGCGGCACTTCCTCTTTCTGCACAGGGTGACACAAAACTCAGGAACGGCACTGGCTACCATTAAAAATTAAAAAGTACCATTTCTGGTTAAACCAAAAGTAATATAGTAGAAATTTTACCCCAGCGGAAAAACAAAAAACAAATGAGAATTAAAATTTCTAGTTACCAAACGTCGGTGCATTTGAATTCAGAAAATTGACATTTTTAACCTAAAATATTTCAAAATTGACATTTTTATACCCTAGAATTTCTTTAAATGACATTTTTATGCACACAGGGTTTATTCTCGTGTTAAAACTAAGTATACACTTTATTGTAATTCATTGAAATTTTTGAATTTGTAAGACGATTTTTTCCTCACAAAGAGAAAAACCAATAAATAAATAGACGTTTTATATAATTTATTTTCCTTACAGCCAAACAAAATATATTACATAATTTTTAATTTTTATTTGTAGTCAACAGATACCAAATTATAATTAATAGTCTTCGCTTTCTTATCACATTTAAAAATTGGGTGGCATTTCTACAGAACCCTTTTTATTTTTCGCTTAAACAGTGACAAATCGTGACCCGTTTCCCGTATTCTTGCTACTAATTTGGGCCCATCTAACTAAACTCTTCTATTACTGTTTTACCTAAAACCCAAATCTCATTAAAATAATAATATACCGATTTCATATAATTTTCTTACTTTGCGGTGTTAGATTCAGCCAAAAATAAAAACCATACCTTAGGCAGCACCAAAAGAAACATCGGGAAATTCATCCTTTAATCTATGTAAAATGGTGAAGTGTGGTAATATGTTTTTTTTCTTCTTTAAGTCTATAATTTTTATCACAAATATGATTAGGCTTTCGAGATTCTGTTTTAGTTTTAGTTGCTGCTACATTGCGTCTAAAGCTTCTAATAGACATGGACTTATTAAATTATATTTTTACTTACTCTCGCACTTTTTTCTAGAAAATTTTGTTTTATCTGGTTTGGTAAAGTTGGAAAAAAAGTTTCCGCTGGGGTCATATTTTTACTATACAAAACAAATAAATTGATTAATGCATTAACCAATATACAGGGTGTTTCCTAACTGCGGTACGATACTAAAGGGGTGATTTCTTAAGTCTCTCTGTTTATTAAAAATATTTCCCATTAACATGTGTCCGGACTTGCTACATTTCTATAGGTAGGTACCTTTTAGAATAAATTAAATTCATTCAAAATTCCAAAACGAAGCTAGATACTAAGAAAATTAATGAGACTGAAAAATTGCATGTTTAATAGATTAATCAAAAAAAAAAAAAGAAGATATGTAAAAACTTTGTAAAAAGCCAGTGGTGTACTTTTTTCTTAACAATATTGGCAGTGGTGTTGACTGAGATGCCACTGGGCCCAAAAATGTTAATCTAGGTAAAGCTTCACAAGCGCCTTATTACATTAAATAAGTACCAAATTTTATCTTAATTGATTAAAGGGTTTTAAGATATTTAAATTAAATCGATTTTTTTTTTAAATTTACCACCGTGTATGTTAGATATGAAGAAAGTCAGGACCTATGATCATGGGAAGTTTTTTTCATAATAAGTCATAAGAAATCACCACCTTAAGTTTCTTACCATAGTTTAGGAATGACCCTGTATATTTAAATATCAACATCCTAAGCTTAATTTAAGAAACACTCAGTATAAAAATGTCTTTATAAACAAAATAACGTTTTTCTTTTGTCTTCAATTTTTTACTGAGGAAAGTGGGGACTGAGACGCCCCGTCCCCCAAATATGTGTAAAAACTCTAGAAAAATATAATTATGTTCTTGGATGTAGGATTTTTTTGCTCTTCAAAATTTGCACTGCTCCCAGTTATTGAAAATAAAAAGGTGGCAACCCTAAGTACTTACTATAGACTGTTAGACCTTAAGTTTATAATGATTAAATGTTAAACAGTAAAAATACAAGAGAGACTATACTGTTTCCACTATAAATTGATAATGAATACCTAGTAAGTAACTCCGGTTATTGTAGTTTAAAACCAATAAAATACATTTTTTCTTCTGGTAACTAGGGTTACTGACTTTTTAAACCAATGAAATACCTTGCTTGTTCAAGTGTTTTTCCCAATTTATAGTAAACAGAATATAGAACAATGTAAAACATTTTTAGTAAATTGGCAAGGGGGCGTACATAAATTATGTAATGTGTTTTTTCCGAATTTTGGACCCTCCTTGGTAAGATTTTCTTCAACCCCCTTATCCCTAATCTCACGTGAGATTTATAGGAATGCAAAGTTACCATTTCTCAAATTGAAATTGATTTTGTCACTAAAAAGTTTTTGAAGAGCAAAAAAAAAAGGTCCACCATCTACTCCACACATGCAAGTAACACAGCAACACATTTTTCTGGGGGTACCTGTCCCGAAATTCCTTAATTTTTTCCTGTTTCTACCTCCAAAAAAATACGTGGCATTTTCACAGACCTCCCTCCTCCCATCGTGAGATTTGGTGGTATCTTGCTCAACCCCCCTTAAATGTCTCATGTGTAATTTATATATATTTTTTTTAATTTGTTGTTTTTTAAGATTAGTTAAAAATCCAATTTAATTTTATTTTATATGCTTATCTATGTGTTAACCTTTTTGATCAGTTTTAAATGGACAGTCTTTGCAGTTGTAAATAATACTTTCCACTTGTTGATTTTTGTGTGTTTTGGCATGTCTTATTAAATTATACTTGTTGGTTGTTCTAAACTGACATGATATGCAGGTGAAAAATTTCTTTTCAGTAAAATAAACTGCATCACTGCTGGAAAAGAAAAAATATTACACCTTTAAGTTATAAAAAAATTGATGATATACCAAACAATGCTTTAACATAAGGAGAGAGATAGGCACGATTTACTGGTTAACGAAATTACTCTCACGTACCATTTTTCTTCTAATGTTGATTCTTCACTTAAATTTTGTAATTCGAAATCATCATTATCATGTATATCTATTATTTCTGTTTTAATATTATTATCTTCATCAAAGGATATAATTTCAGGTAGATACGACTGATCAAACTCTGTTTTTACATTATTTCCAAAATTATTTGGTTCTGGAAGTGGAGATGTATTTTCCATTTCTATTAAACTCTAGCACCTCAGATTCATTAAACAACAATTTCGTTTTATTTAAAAACACTGAAGGTAACTTAAATATTTTTACTCAAAATAATTATTTCTTTTCTCAATTCCGTCTGTAAATCAAAAAAACATAAACAAAAACATTCAGCAATAGAAAACTTTTAAAAATACATTGCATATTCTATGAACAGGTGTTTGACAGCTGACATTAATGATACTCTTCTTTTTCTTTCTATGGCCTGCTGGCACCGGGTGATGCATCGCCAGACTGGCCATTGGAAATCCCATGTAAATTTTGATACTTTTAAATATTGGCCCTTGGCTCCTTATTAATTTTACAACAAAATTATATGAAACTTTTTAAGACATTGATAAGATAAGCTTCCATTTGAAATTTTAATATGGTAATTTTCTAGAAAATGGGAGCAACTCCGATTTTGACGAAATTTGGTATACGGGGTTTTTGGGGCGCTGATCACGAATCTGAAAGAATTATTTGGCGGAAACGTTTCGTTCTCGAGATATCCATCATCAAAGTTGATATTTGCACTAACCTTATTTTCACTATATTCCCCCTTCTTTTTGCACACAATTCTTGATTTAAAGCTAAAGTGTCACACAATATTTGATTTTCACCTTTTAAAACCCCAGTTTTCTACGTTTTTACATTATTTTTGAATTAAATTGCGTGGCTTTTCTTTGATAATCCGGCAACCATACATACACATAGGGCTTCATGGCAAACTGGGATTAAAATGATTCAAAGTATAGCTATGCAGTTTAATGCAAAAATAATGTAAAAACGGGGTTTTAAAAGGTGAAAATCAAATATTGTGTGACACTTTAGCTTTAAATCAAGAATTGTGTGCAAAAAGAAGGGGGAATATAGTGAAAATAAGGTTAGTGCAAATATCAACTTTGATGATGGATATCTCGAGAACGAAACGTTTCCGCCAAATAATTCTTTCAGATTCATGATCAGCGCCCCAAAAAACCCCCGTATACCAAATTTCGTTAAAATCGGAGTTGCTCCCATTTTCTAGAAAATTACCTTTAATATTTTCTAATAGGCTAATTAAATGTTAAAAAAACTTTTTTAAAAATTAAAAAAAAACATTATAAATATATATATATATATATATATATATATATATATATATATATATATATATATATATATATATATAAATTTACACGGGATTTTCTATGGCCAGTCTGACTATGCACCACACGGGGTATTCTCGAATCTCTATTAGACCATGTCGTAGACGAGATATGTAAAATGTCGCATGAAAAGTCAAAAATGTATTCTGGATTCTCGAAATAGACATTTTTCATGCGAGAAAATCACACGAAGTCTAGATCATTCGTCATTAATATGTCGTTTTCGACAATCAAAAATCACGTGTGAAATGCAGATAATGTCTCAAATAGAAGTTATATATAAAAAGTTATTTTTTTTAAGTGTAAGCCCTGTTTTTGTTTACAGAATTGGATTCATCATAAAATGTTGCATATAGTACTTGATTTTATTTTGGCAATTGTAGCAAAGTTGACACGCTATTTAAAATTTACTGGAACTTTCGTAAAAACATGTTACCCGAAAATTGGATAAAAATGGAAACAGACTAGTTATTTATAATACTTAGCTAGGTGTTTTAACCACCACAAAATAAATTCCTGTAAGAAAATTTCCTAGATCTTATACAGGGTATTTCGTATTATAGGATGGTCAATATCTCACTATTTAAAATGCTAAATTTACTTTTTTATGGAATTTTTTCCTTTTAAAAAAATATAATATAAGATATGGTTATTTTAATAAATAAAGCATCTATTTACCTCTAAAAAATCACTTTATGAACATTAAGAATGATTTAACAATAAAAATTTGGTACATCTAACGTTACAAAAACTTCGGCAACAAAGCTTTAGGGCAATTTTTTGCTGGTCATACATGCGTTCTTTTTGGGAATACCTTATGCCACACTTAAAAATATATATATTGACAAATTAATATACTAGGTGTTTCATTAAAAATAACAAAGTTTCATTTTATCAAAAATATTATAATATATATATATTAAAAATATATATATATATATATATATATATATATATATATATATATATATATATATATATATATATATATATATATATATATATACCTTACATTTTTAGTCTTCGTATAGGAATCTCTAAAGAAACTTAACTTAATTTTATTCCTAAAATCTTAAAACAGTCCCCTATGCACGGTGTTCCATTACAAAAAATAATAGATTTAGCATTTTAAATGTTGAGATCTTGGCCATGTTAAGAGAAATACCCTGTATGAAGTCTAGTGAACTTTCCTTTAAGTAATTTGTCTGCAGTGTTTTAAAACATCTAGCTAAGAATTATTAATAACTTGTTTTCGTTTTTACCTAATTTTCGGGTACCTTACTTTTTACGAAAGTTTGAGTAAATTATAAATAGGATGGCAACATCGCCACGAGTGCCAAAGTAAAAATCACAGAATAATAAAATCATATACAAAATTGTATACCGATCACGATTCTGTAAACCAAAATTGGGGTTACAATTTAAAAAAATATAGCGTTTTAGCCATATCTTTTTAGAGACACTATGTATAGATCAAAATATTTTTGGAACATGCAGGTTTAAAAACACTACAACTTTTATAAAAACTTTTTTCATATCTCTTTAAACAACAGAAATATTTGGAATTTTTCGGACAACTGGGCCACTCTGTATAATAAAATCAACCATTTTCTTTTTGTGCTAATGGAATGACACAGCAAAATGACAAAGATATGAGAAACTTTCAAAAATTTAGAGCTCATCTGTAAAAACCACATCTTGATATCTTTATTTGGTTCAAAGTTATTTGGGCCATCCTGTATTATTATAAAGCGGCGGCCCCGTTTATTTAAACTAGTCGACTATCAGAGTTGGGTCGTATTCGAATACTCAGTATTCTGAATAGTATTCAGAATTAGTATTCGAATAAACTTTTGTGTGTTTGGTATTCGCTATTCGGTAGAATACTTTTGGTTAGTATTCGGGATTCTGTATTCGAATACTTTAGAAGTATTCGACAAATACCGGCCTTCCGAGTATTCGAATACCGGAATGCGTAAGCAGTATTCAAAAATGTCATTCCAAGTATTTAAATATTCGGTATTTGAATACTTTCTTATTCCGGTATTCGTATTCGTATTCGAATCCGATTTTCAGTATTCGACCCAACTCTGTCGACTATGAAAGATAAATTTAACTAGGTACTTTGTAAAAACCTATTGACAAATACATACTGTTTACGGATGGGGTTTGTAAGAGAAAAAATGGACCGAAAGCTTCATTTTTTGAAAAAAATCATTCTGCATAAAATTTATTGCTTGTAAAAAAATTTTGATACACGAAATGAAAAGGTTAATTTTGTAAACAGGGTTCGCAAAAACTTGAAGAACATTATTTTTTCCAAGAGTAAACCACCTTTATTTTTCATTGTTAAGTAAAATGCCATTAAAACAATTTATTGGGATTAAAGTTTGAAATAATAGAAAAATACTATAAAATAACATTTTATTGAACTTCATAATTAGGCAAAAATGCCTTTACCACATTTGTTTACAGCTGAAAAATTGTGTTGTGTAGGAATTTGAGAAAGCAGATTTTAAAAAGCAAATTATGAGAGTTTTTTTTAGGTAATTTTATTATAAAAATTTAAAATAATTAAATTTTAATAATTCTGAAATCGCTCTCATGAACCTTTTTATACCCCTATAAGATTAACAAAGTCATTAAAAATGCTATTCCAAATAAATTTTCTAAATGATATTTTGCTTAAAAGTAAAAAGAAAGGAAGTTTACTTTTGAAGAAAAATCACGCTTTACAAGTTTTTGTGACTCCAATATACAGGGTGTCTCTAAAAGGTCTGTACAAAATGCTATGTGCCAAAATATAACGATCTAAAGCCACGTACAGACTTGGATACAATCGGCGAAAACATTTGTTGGCTGATTGTATCTTGAATGTTGCACATCGGTCGGCCGACTTGTTGCAAACGCCATGACAACATCGGTGGGCATTTTCATCCAAAGGAATCGGCAAGTCGCCTGTTTTCCATTTAATATGGAAAACTTCGGCAGGTTTGTACGAGCTTTAAAACTAGTGTGGACGCGAAACACTTGTTTCTGCAAATGTTGGCCAACTTTGTTGCTGAACAATTTTTTGAACAAGATACAGTCGGCCGACAATGTTGTCCCGATTGTATCCAAGTCTGTACATGGCTTAATGCAATTTCCCTTAGTCGAAAAGTTAATCATTTGCGAGAAACAGGCTGCCAAAATTGTAATTTTATTGTAGTTATATATTTTCTAATATTTTATTTATTTTCGGATTTTTTTTTACAAAAATCGCTTAGGAATTTTCTTAAAGTAGGAAATCGAAATCTACTTATATTTGTGCTGTTAAATGTAGGGGAGCCATCTGCCGATCAAAAGTGTTATTACGTTTTTGCCTCTGTATATTATAAATTTAGTGGATAATTTTATTTTTCCATATTATTTGCACAAATAAAAAAATATAATACTTGATAATTAATTGATTTATTTGACACCCTGTAATTTGCAAACCAGCAACCTTTCGACTAAGGTAAATGGCATTAGATCGTTATATTTTGGCCCGAAGAATTTTGTGGTAGTATTTTGTACAGACCTTTTGGGCACTACCAGGTAGCATAAATAAAGCGTAAATAAATGCAATGACAAACTTAAGGTAAGGAAGAAAACTGTTTAATCTGAAATACCTCACAAACGGTTGCTTGTAGTGATATTTATTTAGTATACCTTTTTGGTGCAATAAATATAAAAGAATAAAAATTTTATACTAAAAACAATATGCCACTTTAAATTTAAGTATATAACTCTAGGTGGCTTCTACTACATTTTACAACGAAAACGTTAGCTATTTAACAATTCCCCTCTCAAAAAACCTTAAAATGTATTTTATTAAATAAAATATTTAAAGACAAATAAAATAAAAACTTTGACACCCTGTATCTTACAAACGATTAACTATTCGACTGGGGTAAATTACGTTAGAACATTGTATTTTTGTCCAAGGAATTTGCACTAGCATTTTGTACAGACCTTTTAGGTACACCCTGTATAAAATCATCATTTTTTCTTTGTGAATCATATTTTTTTACAAGCAAAATTTTTATCAAAAATATCTTTTCTCGAAAAAATATTTTTTTATTCATTTGTCCTCTCCATCGGTGGACAGTCTGTATATTAGGATAGTATTTTTTAGCCTAATTAATAGCTTGCTGGTGTCTAATTTCTTGCAATGTAAAATAATGCTTGCAATTAAAATTAATTTTGCTTACTAAATTCAATTTAATAATCAAGGCGTGACACATATTATTTGTTTTAAGTTTTCAAAGAACAAACCAAAATTTATGAAACGTTTGCGCTAGTTTAACTATAATGAATAAATTTGTATTTTTGGTCTGCGGTATAGTGGTAAGTTAATTGATCATTAAAATACCGTATAATTATATTATTAAAAAATCATTGAAACACGTCAATTTTTATTTTTATGGGAAGACATTTTTGTATTAAAATTAACTTGTTTAGGGTTATCGCCCCCATGCCAACAATACGTCTAAAAGTTCAAATGGAAAAGGGGTCAAGTGACACTTCATCTTAAAGGATTTTAAATTATTCTTTTAATATTTTTTGTGTCTTAATATCGGTTCAGCAGTATCAGAAAAATACCGGTATCCCTAGCCGGTGGCTCACCCATATAAACTTTTTTAAAAATATTTTAACGAAATTTCTTAAACGCCCCTTATTTTAAAGAAGACACTGAGTATAGTTTTACTAATTAAAATATAAATTGTATTTCAAGTAAAATGACACTACCGTTGCTACTTTTTGGCATTTAGAAGAACGAATGCGATAATTTTGGATCTTAGTCGCAGAGCTAGCGAACCCATCGAGTAACGTTTTGCCTGTAAGGCTGAAAATTTGTACAGTGATAAGTCATAGCATGCTAAGTACGACAATCATTACCTGGTAAGCATCAGCCCTGCACATCATCACACTGTATATTTTTAAAAGTTTAAAAAATTAAAAAAAACTTGTCGCTGTAAGCTTGAAATGTTTCCAGGATTCAGTTCATTTATAGTAGAGTTTGAAAAAAATGACAGACGTTTTCGATGAGCACAAGTATCTGCCAGGCGAACTGAAAGGTGTGGCATACCAGTGCATATATCTTTAATGTTCCCCCTTTTATTTTTTTGCGGATCAATTTAAAAAGTTAAACTTTTGGATTTGAAATTGATGCATAAATACTCTATTTTAGAGTAAAATTGGCAGACGAAAATTTCAAGATGGCGGCTGGACGCCATATCTTGGAAAAAAGTTAAATGGAAAGGGGGTCTCGTGGCACATCATTTCAAAGCTCCTGACAAGTACTTTATAACCCTAGAATATAAAGTCAATACCTTTACCTAATACAAAATGGCAGTACTTTAAAAATAACCTAGTACCAGATTTGGATGACCATATTTCCAAAACTACTAAAGTTAGATGTACAATTTGTGGTATTTTCCTAAAGCTCTTTATCAGATCTTTTAATGGTAATATAATATACAGGGTGCTTTATTAAAAAATCCACACTGTATATTACCACCAGTATCACCGTTTAAAAGATCTTAAAAAGAGCTTTAAGAAAACCCCACATAAGGTACATCTAACTTTATTAGTTTTGGAAATATGGCCATCCAAATCAGGTATTTAGGTAATTTTTAAGGAACCGCCATTTTTTATTAGGTGCAAGTCTTTAATTGACTTTATATTTTAGGGTTATAAAGTACTCGTAAGGAGCTTTAAAGTGATTGCCACAAGACACCTCTTCTCATTTCACTTTTTTCTAAGATGGCGTCCAGCCGCCATCTTAAAATTTTCATCTGTCAATTTTACTCTAAAATATAGTATTTTTGCATCAATTTCATCTTAAAAGTTTAATCTTTTAAATTGATTCGTAAAAAAGGAGGACATTAAAGACATGCACTTTACCACACCGTTTAGTTCGCCTGGCAGCTACTCGTGCTTATCAAAAGCGCTTATCTTTTTTTTAAACCTTACGAATGAACTAAATCCCAGAAAATTTCAAGCTTACAGCGCCAACTTTTTTAGTTTATTTTTTTTACTATCAAAAATACACGTGGTGATGATGTGCAGGGCTGATGCTTGTCAGGTGATGATTGTCGTACTTAGCATTCTATGACTCATCAATATCCAAATTTCTAGCCTTACAGGCCAAACGTTACTTGAAGGGTTCACCAGCTCTCCTACTATCCGTGAATGTGAGTATCTATTTTTCAGTGACTACTTTGTCCAAAATTTACCATTTTAATGACACTCTAGATTAAAAATCAAAAATATTTAGAGAGAGGTGTCAAAAAGTAGCAAATGCAGTGTCTACTCGAAATGTAGTTTTCGATTAAATAAGTTAAAATATACCGGGTATCTTAGATAAAATAGGAAAGTTAAGATCGTTTTCGGCTAAACCGCAAGTGGTATAAAACAACAGTTCGTGAAACATTGCACATGTGATGTACCTCGCTCCAACTTTAAAATGGGAGTAGCCAGGATTTTGTTTAGGGGAGGCATCAAATTTTATACAAGTCCGTGAGGGGATATTTAGGATAATAATAGAAATACGATTTTTTTAAAGTTTAATATCCTGTATCTTGAAAACAATGCATTTTCGGACCTATATGTTCATATGAACTTTTTCTCTGTAGTAAGTAAATATATTAACTTTATATTCTAGGATTATAAAGTACTCGCAAGGAGCTTTAAAATAATGGGTCACCCTGTCAAAAAAAAACAATACAATTCCATAGAACCGATAGATACCATTAGAATCTGCTACAAAAGCACAATAGAAACCGCCGTTTCTATTGTGATCCATTGTGCTTTTGTGGCAGATTCTAATGGTTTATATCGGTCTATATGATTGTATTGGTTTTTTTGACATGGGCACACACACATGGCGCCTAACTCAACAGTTTGACATTTATGTCTCTCATTTCTTGCCTAAAAATTGCTTTGTGTTGTCTTACTAAAGTCCTTAAAGTTTCATAAAAAAATACCGAACAAATAAAAAGATAGAATAGTGGGGCCCTGATTTAGGACAAGCACTGTATATCTTGTTCTCATGCATGCTTTAAATTTTATTAGAAAAACACCATTAATTTTGTTTAACATGTTAGTTAAAAGCATGGTTAAAATATAAAAATATTTTAAGATTGATATCGATATTATAAAAACATATTTTTTTACCTTTCCAGACTTTCTCTCTTGCACTTGGCGATATTGCTACTAACAGCATATTAAGACAAACCAATAGCTTAACGAAAAATAGTCCAACAAATATTGTTGAGTCACTAAGACGACAAATCGAAACTAAGGAAAAAGAACTTGCAAGAGCAGAAAAGGTTAACAAGAACTTTGAAAAAATGGTTGAGCTAGTAAATATTTTAGGCCAAGTTGATACCTTTCTGACAGATCGAACAAGAGCTCTTATTAAGAAACTAGCAGTACTAACCGAAGACAGTAACGACATTATTGTTGCCAAAACTTCAGATAGAGGGTACAATGTTTAATATATATGTATATACATTTTTTTGGCCTCTAATTATTATTCAATAAAAAAATGATAATAATGATATTAAAAGTTGTATTTCTAATACCGAGAATGTTTCCTGTTTATTTATGTTTTAATGTTTTCAAGGAACATTAATTTGGATAAAAGGATCATTTGGCTTTTTTCTACATTTCTATTTGTTCTGAAAAGAGTTCAGCTATGCAATACAGTGTGTTTCCTAATTGTAGTTTAAAAATGTAACGGCTTATTCATGATCTAATTTTATAAGAAAAGATTCTATAAACATTGGCCTGGAAATTATTTTCAAGGTACAAGGTGTTAAACGTCAAACTTTAAAAAATATATTCCGTAACCGATTTTTATATAATTTGGCATAATTATTTGTTACCTTATTTAGCTCCAAGTTAATTAAATTTATTAGGCACAGTGGTGTTTCGAGCGGTACCGAAACGAATATTTCGGATAAAAAAATACAGGCCACTGATTAAGTAATTGTTTTTATATTTTATTTAAACAAGGCAATCGAAAACAAAGCTTTTGGTTTTCTTAATTTGTGTCATATCTTTCTTTTTCAAGAAAGAAAATTAAAATCCACCCAATTGCAAACACATAAACTTAGTAAAATAAATAATAAATACATATTTTAATAAATAAATATTTTATTGACGGACCAGGTCATTTTACTGATGCTGTTTCTACTTATAATTAAGTATTCATTGGTATTGTTAAATAATTTTAAAAATAAGAGTATGTATAAAGAGGTAAAGTTTGTAACTTTGTTTGTAAGTTTGTGGGTTTGTGGGTTTGTTTGTAGCCGCTAATCTTCGGAAGTACTAAACCTATCATAAAAATTCTTTCACAATCAGAAAGCTACACTATTCAGGAGTGTTATAGGCTATATTTTAATATGATTAAACAAAAAGTTCAAATTTTAACGCCCATAGAAGTGGGCACGGGTCGGCTATATTGGATAAACTATAATTAAAACTCGATATTGACGTTACTATTCTCAACGGATTTTAATGCGGTTTTTTTTTAATAGATAAAGTAAGTGATTTAAGAGGAAGGTTTATAAAAAATGTTTACATTTTAAATTTGATGTTAACGTTACTATTCTCAACAGATTTTGATACGGTTTTTTTAATAGATACAGTGATTTAAGAGAAAGGTTTGTATGTATAATAATATCCAAAAAACATATACAGAGTGAAAAAAAAGTTTACATTTAAAATTCGATATTAACTTTACTATTTTTAACGGATTTTGATGCGTTTTTTAAAAATAGATAGAGTGATTTAAGAGGAAGGTTAATATGTATAAATAATGTAAAAAAAATCATACAGATTGTTAAAAAAATAGTTTACATTTAAAATTCAATATTAACGTTACTGTTTTCAACGGATTTCGATGCGGTTTTTTTTAAGATAAAGTGATTTAAGTGAAAGGTTGATATGTATAATAATATCATAAAAAACATATACAGAGTGTTTAAAAATATAGTTTACATTTAAAATACGATACTACGTCACGAATTTTGATGCGGTTTTTTTTAATAGATAGAGTGATTCAAGAGAAATGTTTATATGTATAATAATATCCAAAAAGACACATATACAGAGTGTTACAGTTTAATTTACATTTAATATTCGATATTGACGTTACTTTTGCAATAAAAAAAAGTTTATATAATTATAAGGATTTTATAAAAATATTATACAGGGAGTACCAAAAACTTTTTATTAAGTTTCTTACCACTTTTCAACGGATTTTGATGCGGTTTTTTATTAGATAAGGTGGTTTAAAAGAAAGGTTTACATGTATAATAATAAAAAAAACATATACAGAGTGTTTAACAAAAATAGTTTAAATTTAAAATTCGATATTACTCAACGGATTTTGATGCGGTTTTTTTAATAGATAGACTGCTTCAAAAGCAAGGTTTATAGGTATATTAATACAAAAAAAAACATATACAGAGTGTTAAGGAAAAGAGTTTACATTTGAAATTCGATTACTTAAATAATTTTTATGCGTTTTTTTACTGGATACAGTGATTCAAGAAAATGGTTTATATGTATAATATTGTCCAAAAAAAAAACATATACAAAGTGTTTAAAAAATTGTTTACATTTAAAATTCGATATTGACATTACTATTGCAATTAACAAAAAAGTGTTTATAGGAATTGAGCACAGGTATCTATGGTTTATAAAAAAATATAGAATTGCCACACAGGGTGGGTAAAAAAGATGTTATATTAAAAAACCCCTAAAACTAAAATGCATTCTAACTATGTTATTATACCATCTAGAGTTTTACAAAATTGCTTAAATATAAAGATTTGCAAAATAATTATTAGTATTTAAAAAAAAGTTAAACAGGGAGTTCAAATATGTTTTTATTAAATTTCTTATCACTATTTAACGGATTTTGATTCGTTTTTTAATAGATAAAGTAATTCAAGAGGAAGGTTTATATGTATATAATAATATCCAAAATCTTCACGGTATAGGGAAGGGAAATCATTTTACTCCGAATTTAACGCGTGCGAAGCCGCGGGCAAAAGCTAGTAATAAATAGAAAGTTTTTTTTACGTTTAAGACTTCGTATCTTGGGACAATTCATTTCCGGACCGATGTTTATATGACCTTTTTGTTTTTAATTGGTTTATGAATAAGCCGTTTAATTTTTACCGCAATTAGAAAACACCCTGTGCAAATAAATTTTTATATGAAAATGTTTCGTTTTAGGATTACTCTTCATCAAACTCAAAATTCAACTTGGCCATTGCTTAGCGATTGAAACGTTCTTAAAAATTCTAAAAATCATGAATTGTGTGCAAAAAGAAGAAAAACACACCCACAATATACAGTGTGTCCCTGGATAGGTGTTACAAGAGGACAAATGGACCAAAAATTTTGAAATAATTAAACGTCCTCTTGGGAAAACTGGTCGCTTGGTCCAAAACTAATAAATATAAAATTTTACTCTTATTAGTATATATTATTATTATATACAGGAGATATAACTGAAAATATGAAAAATGACTAAGAGTAAAGTACTTCTATTTTTAAAAATAGGACAAAATTTTATAAGTAAATATTGTAAGGAATTAAATTTTATTAGAATTAATGTATTTTTTTTCAATTTGTTACATTATGCATTAACAGTTTTTAAAATACTTGGCGCATAAGCCATTAAATTTTTAAAAATTATTTAAAATTATTAACTTTTCCTTTAAATTTTGGTCCCTCTTGCTTATTATTTAAGTTGTTATGCGTAATGTAAAAATTACTCATTCTTCAACGTCAAATTTTTACATAAAATTTAATTCTTTACATTGACTTACCCAATTTTGTTCTTTTTTAAAAATAATAGTAGTTAGTTCCTGGGCATTTTTCATATTTTTATTTATAACTCGCCCTGTATAATACCAATTGGAGTAAAATTTTGTATTTATTAGTTTTAGACCATGTGACCAGTTATCCCAAAATTTGTTTTTAAAATTAAAATATGTTTGGTTGATTTGTCCTCTTGTAACACCTATCCTGGGTCACATACCGTATAGTGTGTCTACGTAAGTTGCCGTCATATAAGAAATGTTATATTTTTACTTTCACGAAAAAAATGTTTCTAATAATTCTGCATAGTCCAAATCTTAAAACGCAAGACATAATCAGTAATCAAACTTATATGTGGCTTACTTCATTCTGAATGTTTATAATATGATGATAATTTGATCACGTGATTGATGCGATTTGAAATATTAATAAACATTCAGCATGAAGTAAGCCACATAAGTTTTAAAACAATGATAATTGTATATATAATATATATAAAAGTGGAATTCTTTCCAGAAATTATCATCAGTGATCATAATAGAAGTGAAACTGATACCATTTTTTCGAAACCTTTGTGGCTAACTTCATTCTGAATGTTTCTTAATATTTCAAATGGCATCTGTCACGTAATCAAATAATCATGATCACTTTCAAGTGATAGAACTGATAGAAGTGAAACGGATAATTTTTCAAAAGAATACCACTCAAGTCTCGAAAGAATAGGCCTAATATTTTCAATGGCATCTGTTACGTGATCAAATTATCATATACTTGCAAGTGAAGAAAAGTGGACTTCTTTAGAGGCATGGTCTATAGTATATTCTTTCGAAACATGATCAGTTTCACTTCTATCAGTCCAGTAATCCTAATGATTTGATTATGTGACTGCGATGTCATTTAAAATATTAATAAACATTCAGAGTAAAGTTAACCACACAAGTTTCAAAAGAATGATAATCATCAGTTTGATCACTGATCAAGTCTTGAAAGAATAGGCCTATGATCTTTGTTATTAATATCACTTAAAGGTCAATGAACTGAGAAAAGTGAACCTGATCATAGTGGTGTTCTTTCGAGAAATTATCAGTGAACAAACTGATAAAAGTGAAACTGATAATTTTTCAAAAGATTACCACTCATGTCTCAAAAGAATACCACTATATCATCAGCCATCTATACGAAGTTTGCAAAAATGTGATTTTTGTTCACGCAAATTATTATAAACAAAAGTTGTTTAGAATTAACAATATGTTTAAAATGGGTTTACAATCACTTCTAAAATTTTGAATTGACATTTAAACAATTGGTTAAACGTTACTCATCAAATTAGGATTTGACTAGTTTAAAGTTAAACGACAATTCGAAATTTCAGAAGTTATTAAAGATTTTTTTGCGGAGATAAATTCAGTTTGTACTTTTGTACATTAGTCAGACCTATTCTGATACATTGGTATTTTTAAAAAGTTATATGTTAAATCCAAAATAATTATAATTATTAAATACAGGGGGCTACAGAATGTTGTTAAAACAATTTAAGGGAGCAGATTCTCCCATGGAAATTTTTTAAATTATAATCCCTTAATGTAAAAGTTTAAGCTATAAAACTTTTGTTGTTGTTTTAAAGTAATTTTAAGAAAACACTTTTTTATTTTTTTTCAGCCCTTTTTGAGGGGTTAAAACAAAATCTCTTTTATACTTTATTTATAGACACCTAAAAAAGTTAACTATATCAAAAAAATTGCAAATACATACATGAATTTGTTAAATAGTTATGATACTTTTTTATAGTTACTCTAACATCATCTGGAGAAAAAATTATGAGAACCATTTTGATGAAAAATTTTTAGCTCAACAACTTTTGTAAAGAACTATTTCTTTTACTTCAACCGTTTTAAAATAATTCCAATAAAACACACAAAAAAATTTCAACCCCTTCCAGGGAAGTTGAAACAAAATATCATCCACACTTTGCTTTTGAGACACTCTAAAGTTAATTATGTCAAAAAGAAATGCAAATACATGAGTTAAATTGATATAATTTTTTTAAATAAAATTATCATCCCTTAAGTGTTAGCAATCCTAATGTCATCTACGAAAAAATGATGAGAACCATTTCGACGTAAAATTTAATTTTTTTTTCAACACCTTTCCGGGGGTAAAAAATCTACTTTAATCTTCATTTATAGACACTTTAGAGTTAACAATGTCAAAAAAAAATGCAAATACATGAATTTGTTAAATAGTTATAATTTTAAATTAAAATTATCATCTCTTAAGTTTTAGCCACCCCAATGTCATCTAAGAAAAAAATAATGAGAACCATTTCAATGTAGAATTTTTAGCTCTACAACTTTCGAGGATTTCTGAGGGTGAAGGGAGCCATGGCAGAGGAAGAATTTTAGTGTATGGTGACGAGAGTGCTACTAGTGCTTCAGTTATATTGAATTCTCTGGTGGATAATTCTTTGTTTAAGGTTGAAGGTTTTGTTAAGCCATATGCGCCACTGGACGAACTCTCTAATGGTATTTTTAATGCTACAAACGGGTTCTCACAGAAAGACTTTGCTATAGTTTTTTTAAATATTAATAAGATTCAAAATTTTAATTCTGTAAATTTAAGACGCATAATTGCTGTAGGTAGATATACTAATCTTATTATTTGTTGTAAGTACGATTCATGTTATTATAAAAATAGGTTTATGCTAAGTCAAATAAAAAAATATTTAAGCTTCTATAGGAACACATCTGTAAAGCTGATTGAAAATTTTAAAGCAGGGCACAGATATAGACATAATTTAAAGTCTTTAGGTAAACTAATAACTCTGTATATGGCTAACAGTTATTGTCATTCTAAGATTACACTTGTGTCTGTCCCTTATGTAGAGCTGGGAAATTATGTTGATTTAGTAGCAATGTCTGAAGTTGCATGCTGTTCCTTAAAAAATAATATTGAGCATAAATCTACTGACTTTATTGCAGAGGGTACTGCGAGAGTAGTGGATGAGACATCTGATATGGAATTAGTCAATGAATGCAATTCGGTGGTTACTTCTGCTGAGGACCTTGATGGCAGTATAGTAAATCTAAGTTCTTTTTTTTTTAGAAGCTCCGGGAGAGTGTCAGAACACAGGGTAGATATGTCTAGTTTATTGTTGTCATTTAACATTAGAAGTCTTAAAAATAAGGTAAATGATTTCGAAGTTCTTTTGGATAAAATTCAGCCAAAAATTATATGTCTTAATGAACATTGGCTTAATAATGATGAAATACTAACTTATAATCTTGTAAATTATTCTCTTGTCAGTTATTTCTGTCGCTCCAACCTCCGGGGGTGGCACTTGTATTTTCTCAAGAAGTGACTTAGTTTGTACTAAAGTTACTACCAGTGTGGTACCTGTCGAAAAAGATTGTGAAGTGTGTTGTGCTAAAATGTCCCTTAATAAAAAGAATATATTTTTATATCTATGTATAGATCACCTGATGGTGATATGGGTAAATATTTGGAGTCTATAGGTAGTCTTTTGGATGAGATTTATACCAAAAATAGAATTATTGTTGTTTGCGGTGACTTTAACGTCGACTTTAAACGTGAAGGAAGAGAAGTTATTGACTTGATCGGTTTATTTTTGACTTACGACTTGAAATCGATTGCCTCTGGGATGACCAGAGTTACTGCTACGTCTAGTACGCAGCTTGATAATATTTTTTCAAATATGGATGATGAAATTATGTGTGAGGTTCTTGAGAATACTGTATCTGATCACTGTGCTCTTGTGCTCTATAATAGAGACGATATTGTAAATACAAAACAAGTAGTTTCCTATAACAGGCTATTTAATCAGGTTAACCTTCGTAGCTTTAAGATGTCAATAATGGAAGAAACCTGGCTAGATATGTATATGGAGGTGAGTATTAAGGAAAGATTTAGCACCTTCCTTAGGATCTTTATGTACTATTTTGACACAAATATACCACCTTCAAAGACCAATACAAGGAACAGGGATGTAGGTAAAAGATGGGTTTCATGAGAAATTCAAAGCTGGTCAAATAAACTTAGAGATATGTATGCTTTGTATAGGCAAACACATAATTTGGAACTTTTGGCGTTATACCGAAGAGAAAATGCTCAATATAAAAAGTATATAAGAGATTATAAAAGATGCTACAACGAAAACATTATCTTGAATTCACGGAATGTCACGAAAGCTACATGGAATCTATTAAATAGGGCCCGGGGAAAAGGTAAAAATGATAAGGACATTGTCTTATTACATAACAACAATTTGGTTAAGGATCCTGTGGGCATCGCTAACTTGTTTGCTAGTCAGTTCGAACTGTCCAGTTTTTCCAATATTGAGTTTGACAATTTAAAACTAGAGTCTGTCTCTTCTACATTTTTCTCAGGCCAACTACTTCTGAGGAAGTTAAAAAGGTTATTGACCAACTAGCACCGAAATACTCGTCAGGTTATGATGAGGTGCCATCAGTATTGATTAGGGAAGTGGGGGACATAATATGCTCTCCACTGGCTGATTTAATTAATGACTGCTTTGAGGAAGGTTTCTTTCCAGATGAGCTTAAACTGGCTAGAGTTGTGCCAATTTTTAAAAAGGTGACCCGCAGATACCTGCTAATTACAGAAATGTGTCAATACTTCCAATATTTTCAAAGGTAATTGAAAAAATAATTTATGTTAGGTTACTAGATTATCTGATGACATATTCACTTTTCTTTGTTGGACACCATGGTTTTGTGCCTAAAAGATCCACTATCACAGCTATATTTCAATCCTTACATTATATTCTCGAACAAGTGGACCAGAAAAAATCAGTTGCTGGAATTTACTTCGATCTTAGCAAGGCCTTTGACTTGATTGACCATGAAATTTTATTATTCAAGCTGGAAAAGCTTGGCATCAGAGGTACTCCTAACAATCTCTTTAGATCTTATCTGACTAATAGAAGATTTGCTGTTACAGTGCGTTCCAGCTCATACGGCTCGGCCACCTCACAAATCAAGAATATTTCTATGGGCGTTCCTCAGGGATCTATACTAGGACCAATTCTCTTTGTCATATTTTCTAATGATTTAAATCAATTTATAAACTTACAATCTCTATATCAGTTTGCCGATGATACCTCTTGTATTATAGCCGATTCAAGTACCCTTTGCCTTTCGCGTAAGACTATGGAAGTAGCCCAGAACATGGCGAGTTGGTGTTCTGTTAATAATCTATTATTGAATATTGATAAGACTGTTTTGGTAAGATTTAAGAGTAATGGTCTTGAATCCCTGTACACTACTCTAAATGGGTCAAGTATTAAACAAGTAGATTGTGTAAAGTTTTTGGGAGTATTTTTGGATGCAAATTTACAGTGGAATGAACAGATTAACCACATTGTATCAAAGATATGTTCAGCAATCTATGTTATTAGATATCTCCGAGACCAAGTAACTATAAAAACTATGAGAGTTTTTACTTTGCATGTATTCAGTCTGTCATTTCATATAGTATAATTTTTTGGTATAGATCGTCTATTGTAAATTCTTCTAGAGTATTTGTATGTCAGAAAAGAGCGGTACGAACAATGCTGAGAATGGGTTACAATGAGTCTTGTCGGGGCAAATTCAGGGAGCTGAACATACTCACGGTTCCGTCACTGTTTATTTTTAATTGCGCCGCATTTGTCAAGAACAATCCTCAGTTTTTAGGACCAATGCTGAAATAAGTAATCATATGCGAACAAGGAGAGGGGACGACCTTGTCACTCCATCTCACAGTACGGCGTTGTTTGGTAAAGGTGTGATGATGAGCTGCATAAAAGTTTTTAACGCCCTTCCAGCGGATATCAGGGGCATAAGAAGTATTAACACTTTTAAAATGCGACTTAAGCAATATTTACTGATGAAAGAATACTACTCATTAGAGGAATTCTTATAATATTCTTACTTTTCAGGTGCTTCTGGTCCCTCTGGTATGGCTACTTAAATTTGCACATTCTTTGTTGTTGCTCTTTTTTTTTATGTTGATTCGTTTGACAAAGTTTCTGTTTGTAAATCTAAGTATTCCTGTGACTATGTTTATATATATGTGTTGTTCTTATAAATATTTTTAAGTCCCATCTTTTTTGGATCTGGATTTGTTTTTATTCTTATTAATAATGATCAGTTTATGTACATAAGTTTTATAATCTTTTGTTGTTTGTTATTTATTTCTTTAGTATTTAGGATTAGTTTTTGTTTTAGAAATTTAAGGACTTACATTTATATTAGTATTTTTATTATTATTTTTATATTTTTTTTCTATGTAACTAATGACGTTGTCTATGTCCTTTTGGAATATTTATGACAATAAAATCATTTCATCGCCAATCGTTTTAATTAATTCCAATAAAACACATTAATTCCCCTTTTTCAACCCCTTTCCAGCGGGGTTGAAACAAAATATCTTCTTTACTTCTTTTTGGACACTCTAAGGTTAATTATGTCAAAAAAGAAATGCAAATACCTGAAGGTGTTAAATAGTTATTATTTTATAATTGAAATAATCATCCCTTAAGTTTTAGCAACCCTAATGTCATCTGGGAAAAAATAATGAGTACCATTTCTGATGTAAAGATTTTTAATTCTAAAACTTTTGTTGGGATTTTTCTTTCTCTAACATCAAACGTTTTAAAGTAATTTTAAGAAAACACCTTATTTATTTCTTTTCAACCCCTTTTCGGAGGGTTAAAACAAAAACCACTTGTATACTTTAGCCATTATTCAAAAAATTGCAAATACATAAATTTGCTAAATAGGAATGATTTTTTAATTAAAATTATCATCCCTTAAGTTTGAGCCACCCTTATATCATCTGGAGAAAAAAATGATTAGGACCATTTTGATGTAGAATTTTTAACTCTACAGCTTTTGTAAAAACTTTTTTTTAACTTTACCCATTTTAAAATATATTTTCAAAAAACACATTAATTATTTTCCTTTAACCCCTCTCCGGGGGTTTAAACAAAATCTCTCCTACACTTCAATTGTAGACACTCTAAGGATAATTATGTCAAAAATAAATGCAAATTCATGAATTTGTTAAACAGTTATAATTTTTTTAATTGAAATTATCATCCCTTAAGTTTTAGCAACCCTAATGTCATCTGGGGAAAAAAATGATAGAGACCATTTTGATTTATAATTTTTAGTTTTACAACTTTTGTAAAGAATTTTTTTGTAGCTCCAACCGTTTTAAAGTAATTGCAAAAAACACTTTATTTATTTTTTTCAACCCTTTTCCGGGGGTTGAAATTTTTTTAAATATTTTTTGTTTGTAGACACTTTAAAGTAACTTATGTCAAAAATTCATTCACTCCCCCAAATTGTGATTTCAGCGTCTATTTCAATGCAAAATCTTTATTTATTCAGAATCCATTAAAAATACAAAGATTTTATTTAGGATTCAATTTGTGTGTTCATTTCTAATTTTACTTTCTAGTTTAAATATTTCATTTAAATACTTTAATATAAGTTGTTACTACATAATAATTATTATATAACTTAATAATAAGTTTATTTTATACTAACATTATAGATTTAAGTAAATAAAAAATTGAGAATATGTTTAATTTTACAGCGAATTATTTTATTATGTTTAAATATAAATTTAATCTCTTTTTGAAAAATAAATTTTTTTAAATGTCTATTAAATTTTATTGTATTCTGAGTTTGTTTAAGAGCATTGGGTATTTCATTATAACGAATTATTCCATGGTGCATAAGAGCTTTTTTGCTTTAGCGGTATTTGTTTTATTAAAATTAAGATCATTACAATTTCTAGTTTGGTAATTATGAACTGAACTTCTTTCCGTTAATTTTAGATTGGTGACAATTCCATTGATACACATTTTATGAATTAACTTTATTTCTTGTTGATATATTATTTCATTTACATTAAATATCTTTGTCATGCTATATAACTCATCAAAATGTGTATCATATGGTATATTGTATAATGACTTAATTGCTTTATTTTGACATTTTTGTAAGCGATTTAAATCATTTTTGTTTGCTCTTCCCCAAACAGATGCTAAATATATTAAATTCGATTCAATATAACTATTATATAATAACTTTTTAGTATGAAGATTTAAAAAATATGAAAATCTTTTAAATAAACCAGTTAGTTTACTTATTTTCGAAATAATGTAATTTATATGTTCTTTAAAATTTAAATTACTATCAATCATTATTCCTAAATACTTATAACAGTCAACTTTTTAATTATTTCATTGTTTATTTTATAATTTATTTGAGGAAGCATATTATTATATTTCCTGCCAATGTCAATATAACAGCATTTCTTTCATTTAAATAAAATTTATTTTTATGGCACCATTCTTGAATATTAAATAAGTCATGTAATATATTATTATCCATCACATGATGAGTACCACTATAGAAAAGTGCTACGTCATCTGCATATAGTAAAATTTTACCTTTTAGTTCACAATTTACAATATCATTGATATAAATCAAAAACAGCAAAGGCCCTAACACACTTCCTTGCGGTACTCCATATTTAATCAATTTTTTTCACTCTCTATTTTTCCAACAACCGTTATTTGATATCTGTTTTTTAGATAGTCCTCAAATAAATCCCAACAACGATTTTTTATTCCAATATTGTACATTTTTTCAAGCAGGATTGTATGATCTACTACATCAAATGCCTTCTTAAAGTCTAGAAACACTCCTCTTAAATTATTTTTTTGATCATATTCGTGATACAAAAATTCATATAGTTCATTAACAGCAAGCTCTGTGTTTCTACCCTTTAAAAAGCCATATTGATATTTACTAATGAAATTTGTACTGTATAAAAAGGAAATTAGTCTTTTAAATATTATTTTTTCATAGATTTTTGAAAAACACTAAGAACAGATATGGGTCTATAATTGTTAAGATCTTTTTTGTCACCATTTTTATATACAGGTGTAATTTTTGCTAATTTTAGTTCTGAAGGAAATTTACATTTAGATATGTTTTTATTTATTAAATGTGATAAATAAGGTGAAATAACATTTTTAAGTTTTTTAATATAACATGGCTTAATACCATCTAAACCAGGAGAAATATTAAGTTTCAAGTCATCAATTATTTCTATTATTTCTTCTTCATTTGTTTTTTTAAAGTACATACAGCTTAAATTATTTTTAACAAAGTCTGTCAATGTATTATTTTTAGGATTACTATACTGCTTAACAATTTTTTCAGCAATGTTTGTAAAATGATTATTAAACATATTAGCTTGTTTGTATTCATCAGTTACTGTGTTTTTAATGTCATCCGTTAAAGTGAATTTAACATTTTTTATTTTATTATTTTTATTGCTTAAAGTTTTAAGCAGATCCCATATTTTTTTGCTGTTACCCTCAACACTTTTAAATTTATTTTCATAGTATTTTTTTTTATTATGATTAAGAGTATTTCTAATTTTCTTTTTTATATCGGATAGTTTTTGTTTTAAAAATCATTGTTTGGATATTTCTTATAAATACTAAAAACCTTTTTTCTTTCAGAAATAAGTTTAAATAATTCATACGTAAACCATCCTTCATTTAATTTGTTACAATATTTCTTGATTTCTTTTGTAGAGTTTTTGGAAATTTCATCAGTAATTATATTACTCAGCATGGTAAATGATAAAGCTGAAATATTAATATTTTGAAGCTTTGTTTGAACACCAAATATTACATTTTCAAAGTTAGTGTGTATTAATTCATATGATTGGATTTTAACTTTTTCTTTTTTAAAAAATTTAGGAATCTCTAACATTATACATTTATGATCTGAGTAAATATAATCACATAAACTTAATTTAAAATCATTTAAATTATCATCATTTTCTATATTTGTTATTACATGATCTATAACTGAAAATGTATTTTTAAGTTATCAACTCTTGTTGGTTCATTCAGGTTATTTAATATACAGAAACCGTTACTAGACAACATATTTTTGTATGCATTAACAGAAATATTGTTACAAAGTAAATTGATATTCATATCACCAACAATTATTAAATTGTTTTGATTATGTAAAATAGTATCAAAAAATGTTATAAAGTCATTTATGTCATTTGAAGGAGGTCTATATAATACACCTAAATCAATCCCCTTTTCTAATAAATTTATTATAATTATTTGATTATTTTTATAATTTTTTGATATTTTAATACTGTGCAAAATTTTATTTTTTAAATACATAGCTATCCCTCCTCCCCTTGAATCTCTACAGTTATGCACCATGGAATAACCATTAATAAAGAAGTTATCTATTTCTGTAGGATACAGCCACGTTTCTGTGAGAATTAATATATCAATATTATCTTTTATTAGAAGTAATTCCACATCATGAATTTTATTTCGTAAACTACGTATGTTTATATATGTTAATTTAAGATCCATTAAAAATTTTAAGTGATGGTTTTTATACTATGAAATGAGTAATGTAGTTTTAAATAACTTATTTAAAATAAATAAAAATATAAATTTAAGTATTAGAAAAAAATAAATAAGTAAATAAATAAATAAACTAAAAAGTAATATATCGTTTTCGACTATTACTCCCTAAACAAATTATTAACATTTAAGTCCCCCTCATTTCTTATAATTTTAATTCTAGAATTATCTGTTCTTCTTAAAAATATATCCCCATCTTTAGTCCAAACATATTTGAAATTTAATTCTTTCTTTTTGTGTCTTGCCATTCTAAATAATTCTTGATTTTTTATGGTTAAATCTTCATTAAAAAATACTTTTCCTTTTTCTTTAAATCCCAATTCTTCTTGATATATTAGCCCTTTGGTTTTCTTCTTCATAAAAATATCGTTTTTTACTTTTTTGTTGTAAAACTCAATAAGTATTGGTGCTTTATTCTTATTTTCCTTATTTACAATTCTCTTCACATTCTTAATTTCTTCCTTCTTTATGTTATAATTTATACATTTAAATACTTTTTCACTAATTTTGAAAAGGTCTTCATTAGCTTCATGCTTTATCCCTGATATTATTACATTTTTGTTTCTTTCTTCTTGTTCTAAAGAGTTTATTTTATTTTCCATACAATCAATACTTTTTTAATACTTCATTCTCCTTTTTTAAGCATTTAAGATCATTAATTTCTTTTTTTAAATTTTTGTTGTCTTCTCTGAGCCTTTCAAATTCAATATTTATAAAATGCATACTTCTTTTAAGTTCATTTACAAGTTTTATAATTTCACGATCATTTTGTTTATCATTATTAATAAGCTGCCATACTATTTAATTGGACTATACTGTACAGGCATAGATTCCCATACAAGAACTTGCCTTATTTAACTAGATCCAGCTCTTAAGGCTGAAGTCACTTAAAAGACGCAGGGAAGATGCAATGGTGATATTCCTATACAAACTGTTGAATAATATGCTTAATTGTAGTGATTTAATTAATTCAATTACTTTTCGAATTTCCTCTAGAACAACACGTAATCAGCAATTGTTTTATGTAAATAGACACCGGACTAATTACGGGCAAAACGTGTTTGTTGATATGTAGTTCAATTAAATAGACCCTGAAATCACAATTTGGGGGAGTGAATGAATTTTTGGCATAAGTTACTTTAAAGTGCCTAGAAACAAAAAATATAAAAAAATCAACCCCCGGAAAAGGGTTGAAAAAAATAAATAAAGTGTTTTCTTGCAATTACTAAAACGGTTGAAGGTACAAAAAAAATCTTAGCAAAAGTTGTAACACTAAAAATAATAAATCAAAATGGTCTCTATCATTTTTCCCCAGATGACATTAGGGTTGCTAAAACTTAAGGGATCATAATTTCAATTAAAAAAACATAACTGTTTAACAAATTCATAAATTTGCATTTATTTTTGACATAATTACCCTTAGAGAGTCTACAAACGAAGTGTAGAAGAGATTTTGTTTCAACCCCGGAGAGGGGTTAAAAAATTAATGTGTTTTTGGAATTATTTTAAAATGGCAAAAGTAAGAAAAAAATTTTTTTAACAAAAGCTGTAGAGCTAAAAATTCTACATCAAAATGGTCCTTATCAGTTTTTCTCCAGATGACATTAAGGTGGCTTAAACTTAAGGGATGATAATTTTAATTTTGAAAAATTATAACTATTTAACAACTTTATGTGTTTGCAAAAAAGTTCTTTACGAAAGTTTTAGAGCTAAAAATTCTACATCGAAATATTCCTCATCATTTTTTCTTAGATGACATAAGGGTGGATAAAACTGAAGGGATGATAATTTTAATTAAAAAAATTATAACTACATATTTAACAAATTCATGTATTTGCATTTTTTTTTGTCATAATTACCTATAAAGTGTCTTTAAACAAAGTATACAAGAGTTTTTGTTTTAACCCCCGAAAAGGGGTTGAAAAAAAAAGGTATTTTCTTGGAATTACTTTAAAACGGTTAATGTTAGAGAAAGAACATCCTAACAAAAGTTTTAGAACTAAAAATTTTGCATCGAAATGGTTTTCATCATTTTTCTCCAGATTACTTTAGGGTTGCTAAAACTTAAGGGATGATAATTTAAATTTAAAAAAAAATAACCATTTAACAACTTCATGTATTTGCATTTCTTTTTGACCTAATTACCTTAGAGTGTCCAAAAACGAAGAAAAAAAGATATTTTGTTTCAACCCTGCTGGAAAGAGGTTGAAAAAAGGGAATTAATGTGTTTTATTGGAATTATTTTAAAACGATTGGCGATAGTTAAAAAGTTCTTTACGAAAGTTATAGAGCTAAAAATTCTACATTGAAATGGTTCTCATCATTTTTTCCTTAGATGACATAAGGGTAGCTAAAACTTAAGGGATGATAATTTTAATTAAAAAAATTATAACTATTTAACAAATTCAGGTATTTGCATTTTTTTTTGACATAGTTAACTCTAAAGTGCCCCCGGAGAGTGGTTGAAAAAAAATAGATTATGTGTTCTTTTTTGAAAACTTTAAAACGGTTGAAGTTAGAGAAAAAGAATTCTTTACAAAAGTTGTAAAACTAAAAAGTTACTTTAAAGTGTCTACAAACAAAAAATATTTTTAAAAAATCAGCCCTTTGGAAAAGGGAAAAATAAATAAAGTGTTTTCTTGCAATTACCTTAAAACGGTTGGAGCTACAAAAAAATTAACAAAAGTTGTAACACTAATAATAATTAATCAATATGGTCTCTATCATTTTTTCCCCAGATGACATTAGGGTTGCTAAAACTTAAGGGATGATAATTTCAATTAAAAAATATAACTGTTTAACAAATTCATGATTTTGCATTTATTTTTGACATAATTACCCTTTGAGTGTCTACAAACGAAGTGTAGAAGAGATTTTGTTTTAAGCCCCCGGAGAGGGGTTAAAAAAATAAAGTTGATTTTGTTTTAACCCCCGGAAAGTGGTTAAAAAAATAAGTTAAGTGTTTTTTGGAATAACTTTAAAACGGTTGAAGTAAAAGAAAAAAATTCTTTACAAAAGTTGTAAAACTAAAAAATTTACATCGAAATGGTTCTCATAATTCTTTTTGCAGATGACATTAGGGTTGCTAACACTTAAGGGATGATAATTTTGGTTAAAAGAAATTATAACTATGTAACAAATTCATGTATTTGCATTTCTTTTTGGCATAATTAACTTTAGAGTGTCTAAAAGCGAAGTGTAGAAGATATTTTGTTTCAACCCCTGAAAAGGGGTTGAAAAAAAATAAAAAGTTGCTTTCTTGGAATTACTTTAAAACGGTTAAAGTTGAAGAGAAAAAAATGGTATTTTGACAAAAGAAAAATGGTAGATTTTTATTAAATGGCTTAAAACAATGAATTTGTCGAACAACCAAAAAAAAGGGCTCTACCGCAAAAGAAGTTAAAATGTGTTTATGTTGTTAGTGTTTATTGTTAGACGATTATTATTTAAATTCTTATTCTATTTTCTACTGTATCATTAAAAAACTTAGTTTAGGATTAGTTAAACTCAACTGGGGTTAAACCTACCCATTTAAAATATATTGCTGTCAAATATATGCCAAAAGTTTCTTCTTTACTTCATTTGTAGACACTTTTATGTTAATTATAATACATATATATATATAAAGAATTAAAATACATGAATTTTTTAAACAGTTATATTTTTTTTTAAATTATAATCCCTTAATGTAAAATTTTTAGCTATAAAACTTTTGTCAAAACTTTATTCTCTAGCTCCAACCGTTTTAAAGTAATTTTAAGAAAACATTTTATACTTTATTTATAGACACTTAAAAAAGTTAACTATATCAAAAAATTGCAAATACATACATGAATTTGTTAAATAGTTATGATAATTTTTCTTATAGTTACCCTAACATCATTTGGGGAAAAAATTATGAGAACCATTTCGATGAAAAATTTTTAGCTCAACAACTTCTGTAAAGAACTATTTCTCTTACTTCAACCGTTTTAAAATAATTCCAATAAAACACACAAAAAAATTTCAACCCCCTTCCAGGGGGTTGGAACAAAATATCTTCCACACTTTGCTTTTGACCTTTTGAGACCCTCTAAAGTTAATTATTTCATAAAGAAATGCAAATACATGAGTTAAATAGTTATGATTTTTTAAATAAAATTATCACCCTTTAAGTGTTAGCAACCCTAATGTCATCTGCGAAAAAATGATGAGAACCATTTTGATGTAAAATTTAATTTATTTTTTTACCCCTTTCCGGGGGTTAAAAAAATCTACTTTATTCTACATTTATAGACACTTTAGAGTTAACTACGTCAAAAAATGCAAATACATGAATTTGTTAAATAGTTATAATTTTTTAAATTAAAATTATCATCCCTTAAGTTTTAGAAAATACGTTATTTATTTCTTTCAACCCTTTTTCGGAGGGTTAAAACAAAAACTCTTTTATACTTTGTTTATAGACACTTCATAGGTAATTATTTCAAAAAAAATTGCAAATACATAAATTTGCTAAATAGGAATGATTTAAAATTATCATCCCTTAAGTTTAAGCCACTCTTATATTACCTGGATAAAAGAATGATTTTGATGTAGAATTTTTAGCTTTACAGCTTTTGTAAAATAAAAACTTTTTTTTAAACTTTGCCCATTTAAAAATATATTTCCAAAAAAACACATTAATTATTCTTCTTTAATCCCTCTCCGGGGGTTGAAACAAAATCTCTCTTACACTTCAATTGTAGACACTCTAAGAATAATTATGTCAAAAATAAATGCAAATTCTTGAATTTGTTAAACAGTTATAATTTTTTTTTAATTGAAATTATCATCCCTTAAGTTTTAGCAAAATTGCAAATTGCAAAAATTTAAAACACTTTATTTATTTTTTCAACTCTTTTCCGGGGATTGAATTTTTTTATGATTTTTTTGTTTGTAGACACTTTAAAGTAACTTATGTCAAAAATTCATTCACTCCCCCAAATTGTGATTTCAGTGTCTATTTAATTGGAATAATGATAATTATAGCAATATTGATTTATTTTCTTTAAGTTTAACTAGTTTTAGGAAAGCTCTGTAGTGTATATTTGAATAAATAAATAAATTAGTACGCATAATAAGCATGAAAACTACATTAATTCTTGTAGCTTGTTAGTTAAAATATTTAAAAAAATAAATAAATAAAAAAAAACAACAATGAGTAGTGGTGGAAAAAAGATGGATGCACACTATATAATCTTTTAATGGAAATTTTCTCAAACGTTTGGTATAAAATTGTATTTTTAACGGAAAAATAGTGAATGATGGTTTTTTTCGGTTCGAAACGCATAAATGTAAAGTGTGATATGTCGTTGGAACACTTAATGCCAAAGGTATCTCAGAATTTCTTAATAAAAGCTAAAAATTTTAAAGCTAAACAATATAGTTAATTTTTAAATTTTTTATTTTGATTCAATTTTATCTTGACAACGCTGGCAGACTTGCCACCGAAACGTCAATTTATAGTTTTTTAATTACCATTTGTATTTCTGTTGTGTCTTTTTGGTTTGTTTAATCTGACTTGGCGAGTACCCAAATAAATAATATCTATTTAATAAATCAGCCGAACCAATACAGGACCTATCTTCAATTCAGGTATAAACTTAAATTTTAATCATAACGGCAGAGCAAATTAAAAAAAATAATAATAAATAAACAAATCAGTAATTATATGATTTTAAACATTGACAAAAATACAGGCCGGTACCTTACTCTTGAGCGAAAATCACATTATTTGTCAAACCTCGTAGATCATATCCAGTGGCGTAGCTAGGTCAGCAGGGGCCCTGGGGCAAAAAGTAAAGTAGGGTCACCAAAAATATCGAGGGACAAAAAAATATGAAGAGCAAAAACAAAAAAAAGGTCTTATGTACTTCATAAAACATACTTTATTTTATTTAAACATCTTCATAATATACTGACACCCCCCAAAAAATATTTTGAGAGCAAAAAAAAGGCTTCATCTTCATTTTTTATCGCATTATTTTGTTTCAGTATTTCAGTACCAGGCCTAAGGGCCCCCATAAGCTTTGGGACCCGGGGCACTGCCCCGCAAAGCCCCATAGTGCCTACGCCAATGATCGTATGATATATCGATGACTAATACTATTTAATACTTGATGGTTGCCGTTTAGGATTTAGAATAACCTAAGACTGTAAACTGAAAATTAGGTTGATGAGATTAATTGAATTTTTAAGTGTAATGATACTGATGATGGATATTTCGAAAACAATGCATTTTCTTCCTAAAAATATTTTAAGAATAATAATTATTGCCCCAAAAATATAATTTTAGTGGCTCATTTAGAATCCACAATCTTGGGTTAAAATTTACCGTTTTTGTGATGAAACCAAACTTAACTATGTTGCTTTGTTCTATGTTCGGTTTTGATAAGTTTTTGCATATGTCTTTATAGAGTATTTCCCGGGCGTCGATTCTCAATTCAGTACTACAGAAATTCATTTTAATTATTAAGCTAAATTTATACATTAATCTTAGGGGAAGAACCAATTCTAAAACGGTATTTACCAATCCCCAGGAAACACCATTCGCTGGCAATATACATTTTTCATATTGGCATTGATGGTAAAGCATTGGCAATTGGTGGCAATATTATGCCAACATCTAATACGCATTAAAAAGTCAACCCTAAATAAACACTTATTTGTCAATAAATTTTAGATGCAGGCGAACTGCCGGCAAGCATACAAAAATGGCGGCATACCAAGCCTGATTAAATAAAGCATGCCTTTTTGTCGCAGGCAAATAAATATTGGATTATTGAAGGCAAACCTTCAACGCATATTCATACTTTTCAAACCATATTATTAACATTGGTATTTAACCAATATTAGAGCAATTTCTTTGATCTGTTTTATTTATAATGGCACCTAAACAACATAATTTTATGTTTTATTACATAATTTAGAGGATATGGCCTTTTCATAACATTTTATTGTTACAAATCATGCAAATAAAAATTAGGTCAAATAAAACGTTTAATATGTATTTTTGAGAGAATAAAAATAAAATGATGGTAAAATTAGCTAGGTTAATTTTGACCGAAGGTGACAAATTCAAATTTCCCGCTTAGCCGAAATACAAGATTTGACGATTTTGACAGATGAAGAAAAAATGCTTTTGTATGACCGCTTTGTGCAATTGTTTTCTACGTGGTTTTCTAGCTTTTTAGTTTCTTTTTTAAAGAAAAGAGTTTTTAAATGGACATAATTAAGTGTATTCATTACCTAATTAGTGTGTGTTGTGTGATTGATTGGTGATAGCTAGTCGAGAAGGCGAGTTATTCAAGTAGACTATTAGGACATTTTGTTTAAAACCTTTTAAGTTTGTAGTTACTTAAAAAAACAATATGAAATTAGGGAGTTGCCTTATTAAAAGTTTTAAAGACGTGTTAATAAAAAATATTATATAAATTTAATAGTTTTTTTTTGACATTTAACTCCTTTAAAATATTTCTCCCTCGTTTTGGATCTGATAATTGAGTGTAAGTGTCCCTTGAATACTTACTATTTTAAAGTGTTTTCTTTTGATTTACTATGTATTTTTTTAAATTTTATTACATACCTTTAATTTTTATGGTTTATTGTTACTGTATAAAAATTTATATTATGTAAATTTTTTAATAATAAAGTTTTCCTGCCTTTTTTCTAATTTTTTTCAATTACAAAATTCTAAATATGTTATTTAACTTTTGGGATATTCAACTTATAAAACTTGCAATACTTATTTAATGATAAATGCCATTATCCTAAACGTATTTTTTCATCATAACTTATTAATGATGGATGCTATCACAGTATCTGCAACATGTGGCCCAATAACGGCCAATTGCCCACTTTCGTGTCTTTTTGTTATCTTTTTGCCAATAACTTATTAATGATGGATGCCATTATCCTAAACACATTTTTTGGCATAACTTATTAATGATGGATGTCATCATCCTAAACGCATTTTTTCATCATAACTTATTAATGACGGATGCCATCACATTATCTGCAACACGTGGCCCAATAACGGCCAATTGCCCACTTTCGTGTCTTTTTGACACCTTTTTGCCAATGTCTTGCCATTAAAGAGTGTTGGCAATGCCAGTAAATTAAACGTACATGGCCGGCAAAAATGTTATATGGGAAATCCTTGCAAAATATACAACCAAAAGGAAAATGGCAAATTTCCACAGTTTTTATCAAACAATTTGTTTGATAAAAACTGTTAGTGCGTTGTCGAAGCTTTGTTTAAAACAAAGCTTCGACAACGCACGACTCTGTCATCAGCTGATAACGCTACCAACGTTGAACAGAACTGCCAATCGAAATTGAAATTCTCACACCCTCACGTCCCTGACACAAGCTATCTCCGGTTTAGCTTATGTCTAAACCCCTTATCATCAATCAACTTTGGTTTGAGGTATCGGTTTTTGATAATTATGGTATATTATGATATAATACATATATTAGATAATGACTAGAAGAGTCTCTCCGTGATCTTCGAGTTGTGCTGTTACGTTTCGTAGGAGGCTACATAGCATCCCCGGGTAGGCAGATGAATAAGTTGTACGGGCGTTTCTGTGCCCTTGGGAGTCAAAAAAAATACTTACGCTAAATTGATAGCATTTTTTTCTGGAACTAAGCTCTGTGAGTGAATATTCCTAAAAAACCTGATGTTTTTAGTTAGCGATGTGCACGTGTTTTCGTAACGGCCGAGGACGGTGTGCCCTCTACTGGAAGCGTCAGCAAGTGACAGTAAAGTTTATGCACAATAACAGTAGCAGTTCTTGGTTTGCAGCCGACCATTTGTGCATTGCATCGATTGTAGAATTATTTTTGTTTTCTTTTTGGAATTTCTGGGAGCTACGAGCTCGATTATCCAGATTTTCCGCCGACAAAGCCCTGGAAAGCATAGTCCGGAAGGGGAGAGCTGGTGGATTGGACCTAAAGGGACCAAAACCAAGAAAACTAGAAAACAAGCGGTCAAAAAAAAAAAAAAGAAGAAAGAAGAAGACGTTCGTTAAAACAAAACCTAAAAAATTTAAATAACAACCATTTTTGTGCAAAAATCAAGGTGTTTAGTTTGTTCTGAGTGTTGGTTAGTTAAAAAACTGTTAAATCATTAAAATAAGATTAGTTAAGTAGAACATAATGGATCAAGTCGGGAAAAAATGCGTAGTGACAAATTGCATACAAAATAAAAAAGTACCAAGAAGTGGAAAAGTTATTTTGTTGTAAGTTTAATTTTTCAATTATTTATTTTCGCAGTTTCAAGTGTGTAGTGTTGTTAGATTGGTAATTGTCCCGAAAGTCGGTGCAAATCCGATTTTGACCACCTGTAATTAGTGCTTTGTACTAAATAAAGAAATAATAAATAATAAATAAATATTCACGTGTGGCTGGCACCAAAATGGGCTAGCTCTGGGCTGGGTCCAATATGCGCCACTCCAATTAAAAGCATGTTTTACAAAGTTATGCACGCGTGGGCTGCAGGTGTGCTGTGCGTGGGCTGGGTTTTATTTGCGGCAGGCCTTTATGTTAAACTATATAATATACTTAATTTAGAAACAAGAAACCTGCCTATGAAAAAATTTGAATTCACTACCAAACAGTATTTGAAAAACACGCCTTTTATAGCGTTGAGGATTACATGACAACACCACTAAACACTTAATTACATACTATTTTATTATATAATTGTCATGTTTGTTTAAAGTGTGTTATTGTTACTATTGTCATTATCTTAAGTGTATTATTATGGGAATACTATGTTTCCTATGTTAATTATTCTGGTTTATATTATTATTCTGATTTGTTTAATTAGACTTTTTATTCAATCGACATATGTAAAACCTTTGGTTAACACAGAAAAGATAACATATCACTTACTTAAACCTTCTTCCCATTCCCATTTGAACTTTTTGACATTTGTGTTGGTGAGGGGAGGGGATAACCCTGAACAAGTAAATTTTGTCACAAAAATGTGTCCCCAAAAAATTTAATTTGATATGTTTTAGAATTTTTTTCATACGTGTTTAAATAACGGAATTATTTAGGGAGGCTCATTTTAATTAAAATGCACTGTATTTTCAGTTGGGAAGATAACTAATTACTTAAAATTAAACAAAAGGGGTATAATTTTAAGGAAAATAACGATTACTGATAAAAATATCGTACCAACATATTCTTTGTTTCACCAATCTATATGAATCTGTATATAAAGAGGTAAAAAATGTAACTTTGTTTGTGGGTTGTTTTGTTTGTAGCCGCTAATCTTCGAAAGTACTGAACCTATCATAAGAATAGTTTCACAATCAGAAAGCTACACTATTCAGGAGTGTTATAGGCTCG